>JASAND010013453.1:0-25832 GCA_030248195.1 Trissonchulus latispiculum
GTGATATATTATGATCCTGCTACTCATCATCGGCGCGCCTACCCTGGGAGCGCTCTAGTCCGGTGTTCAGTATGTTTTGAACCGTATACATGATAGTCCTTTAATGACCGGTAACCGGTCATTCCCTTGGTCAGTGTATACCCGCTACGAGTATACAGTAAAAATTCGTGTCCATTCATACGGTTTCCTTCCATCATGAAATTTACGGCGGTGGTTCATTCCCTAAATTCGGCGGATGTTTAACCTTTTCTTTTCGGCGGATGCGTTCCCTTTCCCCATTGGTTATCATTTCCCTTTCCCTGTCTGGTCGTTCATTTCCATGGACGACCTATTTGGATTATACCTCTGGATGTGACATTTTTTTGGGACTTTACCTGGCTTTGACTTTACCTGGACGTGACTTTCTACTGCTCAATTTTGAACTACCTAATGATGAATTGCTCAATTTGGACATTCCTGATTTCGACTGCCATTTATGAATGCTCAATCATGAAGCCTCCCTATTTTGACATTCTCTATTATGAAGACCATCTTTATTATGACAATTAACCCGATGACGACTGCTCAATATTTAGACTGTCTACCTTATGCGAAATGGACGCTTTCCCTCCCCCTATATCTATATTTGATGCTCAAAGAAGAAAATTGTTGCCAATTTGTGAACTTTTGTATATTTTGTGTTACTGTATGCCTATATTACTTGTCATATATAATAGTTTTCTTTGTGCTAATACCAGTTTTCTTATATATCATTATTTTGTCCCTTAATTGCCTATGAGTGTTTCTAGATATATATTTTATTCTGGGTGCGTATTTTATTACTAAACATTTTTATCTCTTTTGAAGCCTACTAAAACATTTTAGCTTTTCCTTGAGTTTATTCTAAAAATACTTTCTATCAACTTTTTGAAGCTCATTTTAAACTACTTTTATTAACTCCTTGAAGCTTATTTTAAAATCATTTTACTACCTCTTCGAAGCTAACCTTTACAAATTTTTATCTAAATTTAGTCTGCTTTGCTTAATCCTTAACGGTTTGGTCTTATTGCGGGTATTTTGTACGGTTTTATGCATAATACGTGTTTGTCGCTAGTCTTAACCAAAAGTTTTACCAAAAATTTTGACTTATCTTTTCTTGATTTCTTTTCTATTTTATCTAACGGGTTGTCGTTTGGGGTTATACTAGTCGTTTCGGCCGAAGGCCCTAGCCAGTATTGTTTCACAAATTCTGATTTTTTGTCCCCTGGAAATTCCCTTTCTCATGCCGCCACGTTTTTGTTTAAAATTCTTTTGTACGTATATCTTTCAGTTGGCCCAACGTTTTCCTCCCCTAATTTTTGGGTTGTTTCGAAGGAAATGATGTCAGTTTTGTTACCCCGGACCAGTGCGCCAAAGTAGCACCCGACATATATGCCCCCATCCCCAGTAAGGCCTGCAGCGCGGTTGGGAGGCTCATCTATAAAATTTTTTTTTCTTTATTATTAGGGAACTTTATTTCTAAATTGGTGTTTCGCGCTTTCCTTCTTCAGAATTCCTAACCTATCCCTATTTTAAATTAATATTATTTTGGTACCTGCGGGGTACTTGGGGACTTCTTTCGTACCCTGTTGGTCCTTCTTTATACATGCTTTAGCATGGTAAGGGTTCTTTCATAACCCTTTTAATTTTATTTAATTATTATTTTAAAGACTCCATATAAAGCTCGCCCCTCTCTTGCGCGAAACACCGGAAATTATATTCTTATTCTCTTATATCTTACTTAAAATTTTGTAGAAGAGCCGAATGGAACTGAGTTAGTCCAGCGAGGTTTAGGCACCCTGAACCCACCCAGCCGAGATCCTGCGCACCCTTGAGCTTAGCGGGAGGTAACCTCCGCACCTTAGCTGAATTGCCCTATACGAAGCTGACATCCGGGTGCTTGAATTTCTGGGATTGGTTTTGTTGGTTTTTGATTGTTCTACCTGGTCGTTGCGGCCAGAGGGTCCCTCTGGCGCTCCTGTCCCCGTGGCTTTTTCTTATGGCATGGTCCACGCGCCATCGTTTTTCTACTGATTTTTATTCTTGTTGTTTCCTTACACTGGCTCGGGTCTTAGATGCTTTTAGTAACACGTTTAGTTGCATTCTGGTTCCGTTTTTCTATTTGATTTGCTCTTTTTTTACTTGCTTTGTATTGCCTTAACGTGTTGTCATTGTTCTTTAACCTTTTGGAGACCTTACCAAAATTCATTTAAAATTTCTCTTCGTTCAACGTTAAATGACTTTTTCCTTACGAGGTTCCCTCGCAGGAGCTCGGGCGGTAAGCCCTGGGGAGTTGTAATGGGTGGGTGTGTCTGATGTGTTTTTAGTGTGTCTGTTGTATGAATGTACGTATGTGTGTTTTGCAAATGTTAAGTAATTTATGTGTCTGAAATTTATGTCTCTGAAAATTATGTGTTTGAAATGTATGTGTATGAGATTTGTTCCTAAACTGGTTTCTAATAACGTGTTTTTATTCAGCCGCTAGGCGGCGCTTTCGAGTCACAAAGCTAGATAGGAACCTCCATCCAATGAAAACTTTCCAGGCTGTTCTCAAAAATCAATACTTTTATCTGATTGGCTACTTAGGGGGGTGGTCCGACGCAGGAATGAAAAGTAGTCAGATATAAGTTTTTCTTTCGCTGCGAGTGGTCTGGTTTTGAGCTGAGCTTACGAGTATTCGTTTCTTTGCACACGCCTTCCCTCACGTTTAGTTTTGTTATATCGGCCCTCTTTCTTAGCTAGGATCCCTAGTGCCCCTGTCTACCTGTACTGCCTGTCTAACTTTATGGCTCTATTTTCCCCCGCTTTTATATTTAACCGTCCCCAGATTTAGGTCGTTCCGGCCAAATCAACCCTTTATATGTGCTACTTTTGTACTTCTGGTCTTTCTATGGAAATTATTGGATGCCTATAATTTTACTGCCTTTTCTGTATTTGGTAAAGTAGTAAGTCGAGTTGCTCTCGAGTTTTTGTGACGTCTTAATTTGTCTACTGCTATTTGTATTTGTGTAATTTCATCTGAATTTCCTTGTCGTGTGATTTGAATTAGTTAGGTTTTAAAATTAAAAATCGGTCTCCAAATATTCGTAGCTTAGGTCTTAGCGTTTATTGTTCGGTAGGCAGTTAGGTAGTTAGAAATCTGGCAGTCTGAGACTAGGTTTGAGTGTATTTTTGTGGTATTGTCTCGTATAAATTCGAGTTAGGGTCACTGTTGTTCCATTAGCTAGTTTGGCGAGGTTGTTGCTACAGGTCGACTGGAACAACATCTCCTTCAGGTCTGCTGTATCCTTGTGCGCAGTACCCATCCCGTAGTGCTTAGTAGTCAGGTCGCCTTCTACTAGCATTAATATAATTCTAACGCACGAGGGGTACGCCTACATAGAAAAAATTGCCAAAATTGCCCAATTTGTCAGCATTTGGAGCTTGGTGCTGGCCCGAGAGGCACAGTTGAACGTTTACACCAAAAATACCCAGGGACCCTTTTTAATTTCCTCGTTACCGTTGTGGCTGGGGGGTGGAAAAGTGGGAAGATCCGGTCACACTTTAGCTAATTTCTTATAACGAAGAGCGGTCATGGGATAAAAAGCCAAAGGAATGATAGGGGCGAATAAAAAATCAGGAAAATTAAATTACTTCGAAAATGCAGTAAAATAATTTCCGAGAATTAAAGTTAGGCTCACTGTATTCATTAGAAAGAGAAAACATTAAGCTCCATTTCGATATAAAAGTGGCTTCTTAACTCCAAGGAATGAATTAGTAATTAGGGTTCGAAGTTAATGTCTCCAAAAGGAATCACCACCTTAAGTGAGCGTGTTCTTTTACGTGAAATCAGAAAATTTTCCGATTTTGCCCGTATTTCACTTAATAGAACATGTTCTCTTAGGCGCGAGAATACGGTAGTGCTAATTTACTATTTCAATACTCTGCTACGAGCGTATTTGTTCTCAGTTCGATAAGTTCTGAAGTTGCAATTTGGAAATTTTAATTTCAAACACTACAGCGTCAAGCTCAAACACTAAAGCTAGGGTTATGATACGATTTGCAAGAGACGTCTGGCCTGCGTGATTGACAATCACTAGGCATCAGTTCCGTGTTTGTCGACTGTGCAGTCATTTATTTTAAATTGATGAGAAATGAAGAAAAATTTTGGTGGGCTCAAAGCTGTAACTGATGGTTGCAAAATATCCATATGAAATGAGAGAACGAGTTACGGGCATTATGCAATTTCATACTTGTGCTAACAGTTTTGTTGAATGTTTGCCATTTTCGGAAGGTTCCATTCCAAGGGTGTCAGTTACGGTTGTTTTGATTTTTGATTCGAATCGAATCAAAAGTGTTTTGATGCTACTTTTGATTTTTGATTAATCGAACTGAATCAAATCGTTTAATATTTCACAGCAAAAAATCGAACTGAATCAAATCTAAATGAATTTTCCTAAGCGAAAATCGAACTGAATCAAATCAAAACTTTTGTCCATGAATCAGTAATTTTGATTTTGATGCGATTTTGATACACATTTTGATTCAGCAAAATATATTCTAAAAGCTTTTACTTAGTCTCATATGCACTACGAAAAATACTTTTTCCTGCATGCATCTTTTCGAGTATATGCTGTTGAACCTATTATTATGTGCATTTAAGGTTTGCTTGTGCTCTTCACTAAGGGCCTTTTCATAAAAAGCTTAAACGGCTTAGCTTAAACGGCTTAACTTAAAGGGCTTAAATGGCTTAAAAATTCCTTTTCATGAATAATCGGCTTAATTGGCTTAAACGGCTTAAACGGCCTAGGCGGCTTAAACGGCTTAGCTTAAACGGCTTAGTTTAGGCCGTTTAAGCCTATTAAGCCGATTATTTATGAAAAGGAATTTTAAGCCATTTAAGCTAAGCCGTTTAAGCTAAGCCGTTAAGCCCATTTTTTGTGAAAGCCTTTTGACAACTAATAAAAAGTGAACTGTCATTCTGCTTTATTGTAGCTTGAGTCAACACTATTTAAGGTGCTGGTTCGGGTATTTGGAACAAGCTTTAAAGTCTGTAATTTATTCAGTTCTTGGAATTCGGCGATAACTCTTATATCATTTTAATACTGGTAGGGCAGAGTAGAGTGGGTTAAAAAGAGTTAAAAATGGCAGAGTTGAAATGCTTTCATGAAAAGGGTTAATTATAGCTCTACTTTACTCTACTCAAACGTTTCTTGAAGAGGCCTCACGGTATACCGCAATTTACTGGTGATTCCTTTTGGAGACACCAACTTTGAACATTTATTGCTCGTTCATTACTTGGAGTTGGAAAGCCATCTTGATATTAAAATGTAGATTAACATTTTCGCTTTGCAATAAATATAATAAAACTAAATTTGGTTTTCTAGAATTTTTAACGAATTTTAGTTTGAAAGAGGTGAAAATTATTGCAAACTGAAGTATGTTTTCTCGAGACATCCGTACATTATTGGACACCTCTAACATATACAGTACCGCTCGAAATTAAGTGCCCTTGAAGCCGGCTTCAGATTCGTTTGAAGCCAATTAAGCTTCAAGAAGCTGAAGCTGACCCCGGCTTCATATACGATAACTTCTTTAAGCTAAGCCTTTTAAATGTTACAACCATTCATATTTGCCTATTTCAGCTATTGTAGCAAATTTGGCAGACTTCATACAGCTAGTGAGTGTGTAAACTTTTCATGGGTGACTGATTTCAGCTGCTCAGCTAGACACTAGCATAAAAAGTAAAATATACATATATGCACAACGCAGTGCAGTGTATGCTTACTTCAGACGTAGCTTTGCGTTAGCCCAAACCTTACAGCAACAACAGTAAAGGACAAAGCTGCTTTCAGTGAGAAGTGGACAAACTGAAGCTTTATTTGCCCATTGCGCCAGGAAAATAAAAGTGATAAAATTTGCATGATTGCAGTACTACAGTCTTATTACTCAAAGTCACAACTAACCGTATGTAGCAAAGCAAAGTATGTGAATTAATGAATTTTTCGTTATGAAGGAATGAATTAATGAATCTTATGAATGCTAAACATTTATTACTGAAAACATTAAAAATTAGTGATGAAATCATTGATTTTTAACATTCGATATTTAAATGGGTAAAATGTGCTGAAACATTTTGCGTTGGTCTGAACCTGCAGCAGAAACAGACATTAAGAAACAGGAGCTGAAGGCAATAGAATAAATAAAATATGCTGCTTAACTAATTGACAAAGTTTTGTTTATCACTTTCATTGGCGTTAATGTTATTATTCTTGCATGTTACTCCATAGTTGGAAGATTGTAGTACTGCAATCATGCAAATTTTATCACTTTTATTTTCCTGGCGCAATGGGCAAATAAAGCTTCAGTTTGTCCACTTCTCACTGAAAGCAGCTTTTTATTCCGCCTGGAGGCGAAATTATTGGTTCGGAAAATAGATAGTATACACGATAGCTCCAATCTCTTATCTGTACGTTTACACATGTTTAGCACTACTTTTCAGCTTCTTTTTTTAGCCGTGGGGGGCTGCATGCTCGGCTGTCAAAGCAATAGTAAAATTTAAAATTCTGATGTTATTGTTGTAGGGAAAAGGAGTAACTTTTCACGGAACATTAAATTTTCAAATAGAAAGGGGAAGAAAATGAAATTCTTCTGTTGTCACCGCCCCCCCCCCTGTGAAGGAATCGAAAAGACAAATTGAACAGATGGATTTGGAAAAATATGAAAATTAGATATGAGAGCACAAACGCTCAGTTGAACAGTCTTTTGTTGGTGACCGGTTGCTGGTGCACATTAATTCCTGTAAGCTCCTTCTAACCGTCGTACGCTGATGCATTCCGGATTCAGTTTGTGTGTAAACTCTCTCATGCAGGCCCTATCAGTGAAATCGGGGAAATCCGCTAATTGGCCCCATTTAGGCAGCATGTATCTATCCTTACGGGACAAAAACTGCAGGTTGTTTTATAAAGTACGATCCAGCAAATTAGTCGAATCAGCAAATGTAATGACGTCGCATGTATGCTTGAGTCTAACTAACGTTTGACTAGAAACCGATTTTTCAAAACTGTAAAAGTAGCACCTTAATGTTTGAGAAAATCGTAGGCTTAATAGGAAGTCTTGAGTGTCTTGATCTTGATGTTAATATAAGCTTTTTACTGAACTGATGCTGCTTTATAAAAGCCTCATATTTTTCAATTTCAATAACTTCCACACTTCTGCCATCAACTTTCGTCTTTCACTCCCATATGCACATACACCACTACTCAAATGCGGAATAATGCCCTTTTTAGGGGCCTGCTTGTTCCTTTGCTGTTGTTGCTGTAGCTTTAGGCTGACGCAAAGCTACGCCTGAAAGAAGCATACACTGCACTGCACTGTACATATATGTATATATTACTGTTTAAGCTAGTGTCTAGCTGAGCAGCTGAAATCAGTCACCCATGAAAAGTTTACACACTCAGTAGCGGTATGAAGTCTGCCAAAACTTACTTGCTACAAAAGCTGAAATAGACAAATATGAATGGTTGTAACATTTAAAAGGCTTAGCTTAAAGAAGTTATAGTATTTGAAGCAGGAGTCAGCTTCAGCTTCTTGAAGCTTAATTGGCTTCAAACGAATCTGAAGCCGGCTTCAAGGGCACTTAATTTCGAGCGGTACTGTAGCTGGGAATGAGATCATGTTTTCTCAGGTGTCATGAACTCATTCTTCGTTGCGTGAGCAACCTGAACTTTGTCTACTCGTTTCGACTTTGTCAAGTAATAGCCTTAGCTGGAAAGAGAAAGAAATCAGAGCGCATTCAAAATATCACCTAACGTTAAAGCTGAAATAAGCCCAGTTAATCTGCGGGTGTTCCAGTAGCACACCCACTGCGTAGTGACACCCAAAACTTTTGAGTCATGATCCTTTGGTGGATTACTTCTTGATCCACACTTTGCTTTGATCCACTCTGGATCTTTTCAAAATACAATTGCGCTAGCGTAGCGCTGCACACCTAATTTTTGAGTCACGGATCGATATTCTGCAGAAAGTTTCCAAATTTGATGTCTTCATGATCCACTCATCAAAAACAATCCAAACTCCTTCGATTGTAAGAAATTTTGGAAAAATAAAAATTTAAAAATTGGCCTGAATTTTTACCAATCTGTAAAAGTCTCGTAATGGCTAGTCTGCTTCAGCAGATTCTAGTACAAGTCATAACCAATTTTTCAGCGTCAACTACACTATAATTTGCGCAGAACTAATAAGAATTAGACATGTTAGCAGATTCTTACAAAAAAATTATCAAAAATTCTACTTAATTATTGAATTTTTACACATATTAGATTCCAAGAACAACGCGTACCGTCCGCTCACCCAGAATGGGCAGGTGTTAGAATAAACTATTGAGGAAAAATTTAGCTTAAACTTTTTAATTTTTGATTTTTAGAATGACATTAGTTATCCCATATCAAAAATTGCATTCGAAAAAAATTTTAATGTCTTTGAAGTTTTTATGCTAACACCTGCCTGTTTTGGGTGAGCGGACGGGACCCGTTGTTCTTGGAATCTTATATGTGTAAAAATTCAAAACTTATTTGGAATTTTTGATAATTTTTTGTAAAAATCTGCTAACACGTCTAATTCTTATTAGTTCTGCGCAAATTATAGTGTAGTTAACGCTGGAAAATTGGTTATGACTTGTACTAGAATCTGCTTAGCTTCGGTGAGCGGACGGGAAGCAGACTAGCCATTGCGAGTTTTTTACAGATTGAGCCTTGAGTAAAATTCAGGCCAATTTTTAAATTTTTATTTTCAAAATTTCTTGCAATCGAAGGAGTTTGGATTGTTTTTGATGAGTGGATCATGAAGACAACTAAATTTGGAAACTTTCTGCAGAATATCGATCCGTGACTCAAAAATTAGTGTGCAGCGCTACGCGCCACAACAAAATTGCATTTTTGAAAAGATCCAGAGCGGATCAAAGCAAAGTAAGGGTGGATCAAGAAGTATTCCACCAAAGGATCATGACTCAAAAAGTTTTGGGTCTCACTCAAGCAGTGGGTGTGCTACGGGTACACACGTAGTTAATCTTTATTAGTGCCTTACTTGTGGATATGGAATTCTTAGGGAGAAGACATCTCTGCCTTATATGTCTCACTCCCACAACCACTTAATAGAGACTTTAACTAAGTAGTCAGAATCCTCTACCGAATAGTTAAATTGATAATTCGAATCCTGTTAACATTAAACAAAATGAAAAATCTACTATGAAAACAAATTCATGAGTGACTGACGCTTTTCTGAAAGATTAACAGATTTATGTGAGTTGCAAAGCTGTATTAACAAAACTGCAGGCTGGAATATTCATTTAAATTTGTGCAAGCATAAACTAACCTGAAACAACCTGTAAACAAAACGTTTTAAACTTGAATAAGCTATTATTACTCTGAATCTGAATAAACAGAAGGTTATTTATTTAGTTGAGGCTGTTTTTTTTCAAACTTACCACTAGTAACAATTATACCAGTAACGCCATTGGATTCTCCACATTGTGAGCTTCATTTTGATATAAATATCGTTAATGTACTCCAAATATTAAGGAAGTTATGACCATTTAAATATGACTACTACTATGGTTTAAGCCGTTTAAGCGCCGTGATTTTACGTGGCTTAAAAATCAAACAATTTGAACTGCATTTTAAGCCATCGGCTTAAACGGCTTAAACTGAAATTATTTATGAAAAGGAGGTCGGCTTAAACGGCTTAAATTTAAGCCGCTGCATTTTTAAGCCGGTGTGCTTTTTATGAAAAGGATTCGGCTTAAAGTTTAAGCCGATATTTATTTGTGAAAAGGGTCGGCTTAAACGGCTTAAATTTAAGCCGTTTAAGCCATTTAAGCCGTTTAAGCCGTTTAAGCCGACCACCCTTTTCATAAATAAATTGACTTTTAAGCTAAGCCGTTTAAGCGCTTTTTATGAAATGGCCCTAAGACAGTGGTTACGGCAGAGATACCAGCTAAATCTTAACAAGGCATTTTTTAGTTTGGAAGACTGTATTGGTAGGCATTTACTAGAATAGGTTTATTGCTTTATGCAGCCTTTTGCGTTTCGAGAGACTGTTAGATCATTATTTTTACATTAGCTCTAACTTTTATCAAGATTAACACGCAAGGATTGCATTAAAGCAAAGAAGTCTAAATTATGCTAAGAATCTCAACGGCAGCAATAGGCATTTAATATTATGAAAAATGAAATTTTATGTTCTCAAAACAAGTCCTGGAATGAATTAGGTTGGTTTAAATTATGTTATTTTCAAAAAAGCAAATTTTAAAAATCGAAAGTAACATCAAAATTCAGTTGTGGTAAAAACTGCATCAAAATCAAAACTCTTTCAAATTGAAAAAATCGAACTGAATCAAATCAATTCATTTTTCGGGTGCAGAAAATCGAACTGAATCAAATCTGATGATTTTTCAGAGGCGAAATCGAACTGAATCAAATCGAAACTTTTGAGGCCGCATCAATACAACCGTAGTGTCAGTTGTTATCATGAACATCCACGGATACCTCAATTTGATTCTAGGCACATGAAAATGATGTTTGCGCATCCTAGAACTGAGCATACTAGCCATTGTCTAGTTTGTTAGATATTGCCAGTTACATAGCTTTCTGCTCATACCACCATTGATTCGTTAACAACATTTCATATCCTAGGATACCACATTTTTATACATATGTTGTATATACCCTCTGCTTAAAACAATCTACGCAAGACAATACATCTCTTCCGAGCTTCAAATTCAGTACTCATCTGCTTCAGTGGGCGAAAATATCCAAGAAATTTTTGCCAAGGGATAGCGTTTTCAGCTGTCCACTTTCCAGCCATTGAAAGGTTGACTATTTAATTGACTTGATTAATGACAGACTTAGTTAACTAAATTAGGTTTGACTGCTTGACAGTTTGACATTTGTCAAAAGGTGACAGTTTCATTTAATATCGATTTGGCATTCCTTTCGCTGACTTCTGTGTATTGTTGCTGGTTCTGTTACTTTTAAGAATTTCAATCAGGAAATGTGTTTCTATTAACATGGCTTAATGAAGGAGTTGCTTTGGTAGTATGTAATAAAGAATGGGTTGTTGTTCATTTAACAAATGCTAAGCGTTTACCGTGTTCGTTAAACTAAATAACATTTTCTTTTTGCAGTCTGTAATTTATAATTTGGACCATATTAGACCATATATCCGTTGAAAGATACAAGCAGTTTTATTTCCTCTGAAAGAAGATGCTTGTGTGAATTTTTGTGCTAATATGGGAGTTCCCTTCCTTAACTTCTAAGTTCGTCTTTTCGTTCGTTCGGAGCTAATTGAGCAAGTTTTTGAAGCACTACTATCTGCTTTGTTTTCAGTTGGAGCGCTGTGCTCCGACTTTAGATATAGAAAAGAGGAGCTATGCACTTGAAAAATCAAATAATATTAGCGAAATAATTTAAAATTTTCAACTTATTCAATTCTTAATATTTAATTGTGAAGCTTGTTAAACCAAGATTGGGTTTGTCACTCCAGCAGAAAAGTTGTGTCACGATGAGCTGCCTTATTAGTTAATGGAATCTTGTTAGTGCATATATGGAACTCATGGTCTACAACAGCTCTAATGCGCCTACGTTGGAACTGGTTGATGCCCCGCATTTCCCTTACCGTTCGGATTGTTTCGATTTATTTCCATTTGATTGCCCCAATCCTGGTACAGACATCAGCACTCTCAGCATTATATTGTTCGCATTTAACATTGAAGTAAACTTTGTAAAAGTTAACACGTCACAGCAGGCAGATGCAATTCTGAAGACAAAAGGAAACGGAAGAGCTCAATTTCATAGCACTACTGTTTTGAAAGATCTCCATTTTCCAGCATATCAGCTAGTTGGGCAAATTGGAGAATCTCTTGCATTTGTATATCCAGTTAAGACGGTTTCCCCATTGGACTCATACTTTGGGTTTATGGTTAATTGGCACATATTTGGCAGTTTGTTTGCAGTTACAGTCATTGACTCATTTCTGAGAATGAAGGAGTCAAACGTCATCTCCGCAATTTTTATATTGGTAAATATTGTACAGGCAGCAATTTTAGCTGTATATTGCAATATTATCAGTGTTCGCTTGTATAGTCATAAGGCAGCAACACGAGAACCTTTCAAAGATTTAAAAGAATTGGGGTATTGCTTGTTGCAACAAAAGTGCCATATCATTGCCAACAGATTCTACATTTCGCAACCAGAATTTTCATTTCTTTTTCCGATAACAGCGAGAACATACCAGGCAATTTCACGCACTAGAAATAGTGGTTTTCTTGCTTTTGAAGAAGCAGAAATCAACAATCCTCCGACAGTTATGGATACTAATAATTATGCAAATATTGCAGTGACTTCGCTGTTGGAGGAATTTTCGAAGCAGTATCATTGGCCACTGTTAATGGTGGAAAGTTTTCAAGCTGAAAGCATTGCAGATGCCAGCCTTGGAAAATTAGCTGTGGCTGAAATAAAGGAACTATCGCTGTTTCCATTGTATTTCTTTTTCAGGACATCGATAATGAGAACTTCTGAAAGTGTTCGGATAGCGTTTGCGGCTGGTTCCGTTGACGAATTGTTTCGTCGTCAATATAAAAAATTTATGCGCAATATGCCCGTTAAACGCCATTCTAATGCAAGTTCTGTAACTTTGAAACTGACCAGCTTTACCACAAAGAACTTATTTGATACACTTTGTCTACTATGTGGCGGTATCACGATGTCGGTATTGGCTTTTCTGATTGAGATTACAATATTTACGAAGATGTCATCAAAATGAACTGTCATAACTTACTGTAGCTGTTTTATAATCTATGATCTCCGATGGTTAGTACAATCTGATTTCCAGTAAGAAACGTCGATAATTATGCATTAAATACTATTTCAAACTCAATTGCTTTTGAACGCTGAATTGAGAACGTGGGCACTTGCTTAGACTGCTTACTACTAATCCATGACAAGTAAAATCGTGTCGTGAGCAGAAAATTGACTGAAATGTGACGTCATACATGTTTGGGCTCAGGTTTGAGGTTGGAAAGCCGTTCGAATGATGGATATCTTAACAAGACCGTCGAAAAACCCTACAGTTATGCATAAAGGTCTGAAGTCCTTTAAAAAGCCTAATAAAATATTAAAATAGAAATTAAGTTCATAATCAACGTACTTACCTCTAGCTCCAACGGTTCAATAAATTCCCGACACGTTCGTGTAATGTCAACCACGATTTCACTGATGCGTTCTATTACGATTCAGTGAGGGTTGTTTACAGTGGATCAGAACAGATTTTTTTAATGTTCGTTCAAATTGCAAATGCTCTTTTAACCCTTTGATGCCCATAGCTGCCAATTGACGATCAACACTTTGAGCCCGTCTGTAGGGATGCTACGTAGGTGTTTGGGCTGGACCTGCCTGCCTGCCATACCTGCCAATTGGCATACTCAAAATACATCCCTGCAAGAAAGATAATTCAGCTACGCCTGCGATTACGCAATTGGCCCTTGTTCAAACTCTCGCGCCTTCGATGCAATAAATGATCTGCTTTTGATTGACTGGACCATGTTAGCAACTTAGTATACTTAATTGAAAATATAGTTTATATTTGCGAACGTACGTAGATTTACAAGGTGTTTGTCAAATTTTGCTCCCCGCGCTTTCTTGTTGCTGTAGTGTTGCAATTGAATATGGCCAATTGGCATTTGTGGGCAACTGACAGCACATGTGCGAGATCTATTTGTACACCGAAAATATATGGAAAAGGAATAAAAATGGAGGCCAGAATTTTGATTTTTTGTATTTTAGACATAATCTAGTATGTATTATTGTTTAATTTGTTTTTGTGAGTTGTGTACTTTGATTAGTATAGTATCAGCCTGTAACGCAGATTATCGCGGAACAGGTTTCGTGAAGAAACAGATACTATATAATCGAGGTGCAGTTCCTGGCTTCATATCGCTATTGTTACTTATATGAATTGTGTGACATGCATCAACATGCTAAAGCAAACTAATCTTTTAGAATGGAAGGTTTAATTAAATGAATTAACTACTAACTAAGCAGGATGTGGTGTGGGTGAACAAATTAATCCCTTATAAAGCGTAGTGGTGATGTCACAGGTGATGTCTGATCTGCTGTAAACACAAACTTTTGCCTTTGAGATAAACAATTTCAACAAACAAAGTTGATAAAATGCTAAGGATTAGGCCAATGTTGACCATTTTATTCAAAACTCCCCTCGGTTCTGGCCTTCCTGCAGGATGTGAGGCGGCTCTGAGCTTCCGTAAATCACATCAGATAGCCTCCTCGGTGGAACAGGAATAGGGAAAAAGTGTTTAGCAGAGATACTTCTACCTGGAGTCAATGTTATCAGTTTCTAAACTCGGATTTGTAAACTTGGATAACCAAGCTCTGAACTTGGCTACCGGTCATGACTTCAGTCCGGAGCAGCCTTAACTAGGGTTCAGAAGTTGGTTACATTGGCCAAACCTGCCACAGTTTTTGTTGCTTTTGCTTAGTGTGTTCTGCGAATTTTGTGTTGTTGTTATCTAACTAAAAGAAACACCTTTGTTTTCGCACGTACTGAACCAGCTTCAGCTGAAAGCCCATTGCTTGGCATCTCTAATCCAATTAGATATGCTGTTTTTAATTGGAATACTGCTAATAACTTTGTGTATATTATTTACAGGAGATTGACTAAGTAAACAAAGGTCAGGTTGTTTTGTACACGGTGTTAAACAACTTAGTTATACTCCAATTAATGTTGTGAAATAGCTTAGTTCAAATTTGCTGTGCTGTAACCCCCGTGCCTCCATGCGAGTTGTGAAGCACGATGTGCACTGTGCTTCACAACTGCATTTGTACCGTGCTTCACAACTGTAGTGCTTCACAACCAAAATTTGTAGCTGCTCACTGCTGCGACTGACAACGCGCGCACGTTCAGCTGCCTTTTATACCCAAAAGAATGCAAACCAGTATGCAAATTAGGTATCTGTGAACACTATTGGAAACAACCAAACGACAAATGAATCAATATTTTAGTAACTGTTTCAAACCAACCATATATGGTCCAGAATGGAATACTTATTAAAGCATTGCTGAAGTAAACGTTCTGCACATACTCACTGATGCAAAAGCTGAGCACGTTAAGTCTAATTCCAATTTCCGGTATTTTAAATTTGAACTAAGCTATTTCACAACTAAGTTGTTGCACAATTTCTCGCGCACCATCTATTTTACGGACCCGTCAAGCAAAACTGCAAGGGGTTGTGAAACGCGAGTGTTTCGTGAAAGCTAGCACTCGAATTCTTTTGTGATACTCGGGCTCCGCTTCGCTCCGCCCTCGTACCACAAAAAATTCTCGTGCAAGCTTTCACGAAACACTCGGGTTTGTATGCACTCGCTTTGCTCGTGCATCACAACCCCTCGTAGTTTCGCTTAGCGTGCCTGGAAATCAGCCAGTGCACTCTATGTTGTGCAACAACCCATACTTATCATTCACTTTATTTCTATAACTAGTTCCAGCTCAAACGCAATGTCAAAAACATGCTCAAAGACATGCCTTCTCAAATTATTGCTTTCTTTGTTTTAAAGTTATGAGCTGTGTGGAGACCACATTAGTTGTATAGATCTGTCCTTGTGATTGGCCTGAGTAATATGGAAAGTGATTCAAAACAAGCAATGATACTGCAAAATGTTTTAACTGCACATTTTGAATGTTTGCCGGCTTGCCTCTACAAAGATATCATGTTGTATTTGAAGTTGGTCATTCCTCTTATGGCAAATTGTTTTTAAAACAAATAGTAGAAAACAAAATATTCATATTCTGTTTCTATTAACGTAAGAATCAAGAAACAGATATTTGTATAATTCTCAGAAAGTTTTAAATACAGACACAGCAACTCTAAAGGAGTTAAAATTATGTTAGGTGAAGGTGGTTTATCTTAGTATATTCTGTACTGATACAGGGCATAACCAAAGTCATGCAAAATAAGAAATTCAACGTGACCATATTGGAACTCCGAAGAGAAGCTTCTCACTCCCAGCAATGCCCGAAATAGGTATAGTGAAATAATGAAAAACGCCTGCCTGCAGTCACTAAGGCCCAAGCCTTAGTCCGAACAGAAGAGAGCCAATGGGCGCGGTGAGTGCTCTTACCCAGGGAGAACTATTCCCTGGAGCTCCTGCCTGGTTGTCCATGAAGGGCAGCCAGCTCGGCTCTATCTGTGCTGCAACATAGCCAGAGAAGGTTTTATCAAAACATCTCTGACTGTGCTATGCACAGAAAGAGGACTGCAGTGGCCCGCGGATCTCCGTAGAGATATAAACAGCATTTACATTAAGAAATAGTTGATAGATTCTTCGTATTGCAGTTGTCGCTCTCATGCACTACGACGGCACTAATGTGACTGCACTAGAACTCATTGTTTCTCCTCATTTCCCCTACCGCGCAGATTGTTTCGATTTATTGCCATTTGATTGCCCCAATCCTGGTACTGACATCAGCACCCTCAGCATTATACTGTCCTCATTTAACATTGAAGTAACCTTTATCGAAGTTAACACGTCACTGCAGGCTGATGCAAGGCTGAAAACAGAAGGAAATGGAAGAGCTCAGTTTCAGAGTCTTACAGCTTTGAAAGATCGTCCTTTCCCTGCATATCAGCTAGTTGGACAAATTGGAGAATCTCTTGCATTTGTATATCCAGTTAAGACCGTTTCCCCATTGGACTCATACTTTGGGTTTATGGTTAATTGGCACATATTTGGCAGTTTGTTTGCAGTTACAGTCATTGACTCATTTCTGAGAATGAAGGAGTCAAACGTCATCTCCGCAATTTTTATATTGGTAAATATTGTACAGGCAGCAATTTTAGCTGTATATTGCAATATTATCAGTGTTCGCTTGTATAGTCATAAGGCAGTAACACGAGAACCTTTCAAAGATTTAAAAGAATTGGGGTATTGCTTGTTGCAACAAAAGTGCCATATCATTGCCAACAGATTCTACATTTCGCAACCAGAATTTTCATTTCTTTTTCCGATAACAGCGAGAACATACCAGGCAATTTCACGCGGTAGAAATAGTGGTTTTCTTGTTTTTGAAGAAGCAGAAATCAACAATCCTCCGACAGTTATGGATACTAATAATTATGCAAATATTGCAGTGACTTCGCTGTTGGAGGAATTTTCGAAGCAGTATCATTGGCCACTGTTAATGGTGGAAAGTTTTCAAGCTGAAAGCATTGCAGATGCTAGCCTTGGAAAATTAGGTATGGCTGAAATAAAGGAACTATCGCTGTTTCCATTGTATTTCTTTTTCAGGACATCGATAATGAGAACTTCTGAAAGTGTTCGGATAGCGTTTGCGGCTGGTTCCGTTGACGAATTGTTTCGTCGTCAATATAAAAAATTTATGCGCAATATGCCAGTTAAACGCCATTCTAATGCAAGTTCTGTAACTTTGAAACTGTCCAGCTTTACCACAAAAAAACTTATTTGATACACTTTGTCTATTAAGTGGCGGTATCACGATGTCGGTATTGGCTTTTCTGATTGAGATTGCAATATTTACGAAGATGTCATCAAAATGAACTGTCATAACTTACTGTAGCTGTTTTATAATCTATGATCTCCGATGGTTAGTACAATCTGATTTCCAGTAAGAAACGTCGATAATTATGCATTAAATACTATTTCAAACTCAATTGCTTTTGAACGCTGAATTGAGAACGTGGGCACTTGCTTAGACTGCTTACTACTAATCCATGACAAGTAAAATCGTGTCGTGAGCAGAAAATTGACTGAAATGTGACGTCATACATGTTTGGGCTCAGGTTTGAGGTTGGAAAGCCGTTCGAATGATGGATATCTTAACAAGACCGTCGAAAAACCCTACAGTTATGCATGAAGGTCTGAAGTCCTTTAAAAAGCCTAATAAAGTATTAAAATAGAAATTAAGTTCATAATCAACGTACTTACCTCTAGCTCCAACGGTTCAATAAATTCCCGACACGTTCGTGTAATGTCAACCACGATTTCACTGATGCGTTCTATTACGATTCAGTGAGGGTTGTTTACAGTGGATCAGAACAGATTTTTTTAATGTTCGTTCAAATTGCAAATGCTCTTTTAACCCTTTGATGCCCATAGCTGCCAATTGACGATCAACACTTTGAGCCCGTCTGTAGGGATGCTACGTAGGTGTTTGGGCTGGACCTGCCTGCCTGCCATACCTGCCAATTGGCATACTCAAAATACATCCCTGCAAGAAAGATAATTCAGCTACGCCTGCGATTACGCAATTGGCCCTTGTTCAAACTCTCGCGCCTTCGATGCAATAAATGATCTGCTTTTGATTGACTGGACCATGTTAGCAACTTAGTATACTTAATTGAAAATATAGTTTATATTTGCGAACGTACGTAGATTTACAAGGTGTTTGTCAAATTTTGCTCCCCGCGCTTTCTTGTTGCTGTAGTGTTGCAATTGAATATGGCCAATTGGGATTTGTGGGCAACTGACAGCACATGTGCGAGATCTATTTGTACACCGAAAATATATGGAAAAGGAATAAAAATGGAGGCCAGAATTTTGATTTTTTGTATTTTAGACATAATCTAGTATGTATTATTGTTTAATTTGTTTTTGTGAGTTGTGTACTTTGATTACTATCACCCCGTAACGCAGATTATCGCGGGAACAGGTTTCGTGAAGAAACAGATCCTATATAATTTAGGTGCAGCTCCTGGCTTCATTTCTCAGAAATTGGAATCGCTATTGTTACTTATATGAGTTGTGTGGCATGCATCAACATGCTAAAGCAAACTAATCTTTTAGAATGAAGGTTTAATTAAATGAATTAACTACTAACTAAGCAGGATATAGTGTGGGTGAACAAATCAACCCTTTAAAGCGAGGTGGGATCGGTATCACAAGTGATGTCTGGTCTGCTGTAAACACCAACTCCCGCCTTTGAGTTAACCTATTTCAACAAATAAAGTTGGTAAAATGCTAAGGCCTAGGCCAATGTTGGCCATTTTATTCAAAACTCCCCTCGGTTCTGGCCTTCCTGCAGGATGTGAGGCGGCTCTGAGCTTCCGTAAATCACATCAGATAGCCTCCTCGGTGGAACAGGAATAGGGAAAAAGTGTTTAGCAGAGATACTTCTACCTGGAGTCAAGGTTATCAGTTTCTATACTCGGATTTGTAAGCCTGGATAACCAAGCTCTGAAATTGGCTACCTTTAACACATGACATTCAATCCGGAGCAGCCTTAACTAGGGTTCAGACGTTGGTTACATTGGCCAAGCCTGCCACAGTTTTTGTTGCTTTTGCTTAGTGTGTTCTGCGAATTTTGTGGTCTTGTTATCTAACTAAAAGAAACACCTTTGTTTTCGCACGTACTGAACCAGCTTTAGCTGAATGCACATTTCCTGGCATCTCTAATCCAATTAGATATGCTGTTTTTAATTGGAATACTGCTAATAACTTTGGTGTATATTATTTACAGGAGATTGACTAAACAAACGAAGGTCCGGTTATTTTGTACATGGTGATCAACAACTTAGTTATGCACCAATTAATGTTATCATTCGGTTCCTTTCAAGTTCCAGTTCAAACGCAATGCCAAAAACATTCTCAAAGGCATGCCTTCTCAAACTAGTGTTTGCTTTGTTTTAAAGTTATGAGCCATGTCCAGACCACATTAGCGGTATAGATCTGTCTTTACGACAGGCCTGAGCAATATGGAGAGTGATTCTAAAAAAATATTGTTTCTGTAGTGCTTCAACTGCCCATTTTGAATGTTTGCCAGCTTGCCACTGCAAAGTATCATGTTTTATTTGAAGTTGGCTATTCCCTTTTACAGCAAATTATTTTTAGACCAGCAGTAGGAAACAACATAAACCGTTGTGCATTTTGAAATTCTATTTTTATTAAAGTAAGAATCAACAACAAAGGATATTTGTAGATTTCTAAAAAAAGTCTTAAATACAGACACAGCAACTCCTGACGAAGTTAAAATGATGTTTGTTGGATGTTTGTTTGTTTCTTTGTTCATTAAGTCAAGGATGTTTGTTTCATCATACTGATGCAGGGAATAACTGTCTCAGTCACAGCAATCACTTGTACAATATGCTTTGCCCTATGTAGCGGAGATGGAACCGGGTCAGCGGGTCACCGTGTCAGTTCGGGTCACTTGTTGGACCATGTCACCGGGTCAAGAGCTTCGGCCCGGTCTTGACCCGGTTTTATGAACTTACCTCAAATATCTGAAATTTTTGGCCTACCAAGCTAAAATTTTAGCTTAAATTTTTGTTCGATGTCCAATATTAATTTGCTTTTTTCTTGCGTTTTAGTCTTGAGCATTTTCGCAGCTTGAGGTTATTTGAATATATCGGTCTATTTCAGAATATTGTTTAGCTTTATCAGTTTCATGATTATTGTATAAATCTATTTAGTACTACATGGTTTGCTGAGTATTTTCGCAACCAAGGTAAATGTTGAATATAAGCGTACAATTTAATTTAATTTAACGCAATACATAATAAAAACCAAATTTTTAAAGTACTCCGTGTTTTGGACAAGCACTGTAATGTGTAATACACCCTGCAAAATTTCGCAGACGGATAAATTATTGGTTTTGCCAACTCAATTCTGCATAAATTTAGAAAGTGCTACAGTTACTATTAAATACACTTTAAAAAAGAGAGAGCAAACATATCATAATTTATTCTTTTTGAGATGGTGAGTGACGGAACATTGAAGCCAAAAATTTAGCGTTCTTAGGCGAAATTAAAATTTTTTGAAGATTTTGGAATTTTCTGGAAAACCGGGTCACCGGGTCAGAGCTCAACCGGGTCACTGGGTCACCGGGTCAAGCCTAAGCGACCCGGTTCTATCACTGCTATGTAGTTAACAGATTCTTGTTATTGCAGATGTCGAAGTCATGCACCATAACGACACTAATGTGACTGCGTTAGAGCTCATTGATGCTCCGCATTTCCCCTATCGCGCAGACTGTTTCGATTTGTTTCCATTTGATTGCCCCCATCCTGGTACCGACATCAGCACCCTCAGCATTATACTATCCGCGTTTAACAATGAAGTAAACTTCATCAAAGTTAACACGTCACAGCAGGCTGATGCAAGACTGAAAACAGAAGGAAACGGAAGAGCTCAGTTTCATAGTCTTACAGCTTTAAATGATCGCCCTTTCCCTGCATATCAGCTAGTTGGGCAAATTGGGGAGTCCCTTGCGTTTGTATACCCAGTTAAGACTGTGTCTCAGTTGGATGCATACTTTGGGTTCATGGTTGGTTGGCACTTATTTGGCAGTCTATTTGCAATTACAATCATTGACTCGTTTCTGAAATTGAGTGCGTCAAGTTTTTTGTCAGCAGTTTCCGTATTGGTAAATATCGTGCAGGCAGCAATTTTAGCTGTCTATTGCAACACTCTCAGTGTTCGCTTGTACAGCCAAATGCTAGTAACGCTAGAGCCGTTCAAAGGTTTAGAAGAACTGGGGTATTGCTTATTGCATAGACGGTGCCATATCATTACCAATAGATTCTATGCTTCACAACCCGAATTTTCATTCCTTTTCCCGATAACTGTTGCAAAATACCGACCGACTGCTTACCTTGAATACATTGATTTTCCAGTTTTCAGAGAAGCGGATATCAAAAATCCGCCGACAGTTATGGAAAATCATGAAAGTGGTGACATAATGGCACTGTTGAAGAGGTTTTCTAAGTACCATCAATGGCCACCTTTAATGGTGGAAAGCTTTCAAGGAGAAAGCATTGTATATGCTAGCTCAGGATTTTTAGCCATGACAGAAATCAACGAACTGTCACCGCTTCCATTGTACTTCTTTTTTAAGTCACAGACACGTAAACTTTCAGAAAATGTTCGAGTAGCTTTTGCGTCTGGTTCAGTTGATGACTTGTTCCGACGTGAGTATAAACGAGTTATGATCAATGTAACAGCTGCAAGTTATGACAATGTTGCTAACACAGCTTTCCTGCCGCGAAGCTTTACCATAAACAATTTATTTGATACTTTATGTCTACTGTGTGGCGGTATTACTATGTCCGTTATAGCGTTTGTTACTGAAATTGCGAGTTTTATGAAAAAGCGCTCGAGCTGCATTTACAGGACTTCATTTTCTATTGCTGAAGTTTCAGTTTCTTTCTATGCTGACAATTCTTGATATTGTAATCCATCAATCACTTAACAAAGAAAAGAGCTCTGTACCCTTTAGTTGTTGGTACTTGGACACTTAGTTTATTTTCGTACTGGGCAAACTATTTAAAATGGAAATTAAAAACTACGACGATGGCTTTTGAAAAACGTTTACATGAATTTTCAATCTCCGGGGAATGCTTGAAATGAAACACATTTAACCATTGTGGATTATTTACTTGATTTCCATCTAAATTATTTAAAAGTGAGTGCTAACTTGACAAATGTTCAATCTAAATTATACTCACGTGCAATGTCCAAGGTCGGACATAGCTAATTTTTTAATCTCTCATATTCGAGTGCGTAATCAGTCAGTGTCAGATTTTCGGTTGTCGTGAGCGGTGGGTTTGGCGCTCTTTTTCCTTCAGCATTTCCGTGCCCCAATTTAATCGTCGGTTGGGTTTCATTTTTGGGAGTTCCCTTTTCCCCATTTCAAGGTTTGTTGGGGTTTATGGCTATAGCTTTGTTTTGTGATATTTTGGTACTTGGCCCCTTTCATGATTTTGTTCGATAATATCTAAAATTCTGTCAATATTTTATATGTTCGATTTGGTTTCGTCGTAATGTAATTTTCTTGTGAAATAAACTCGCGGCACCTTAATTTGGATTGTCGTCGCCCAACTTAGTTGGATAGGATATACGTCAAGAAAACGAGGCAAACGCAGGACAGCAGGCGGATCCACGAAGGATACAAGGCGTTAATCATAGAGAAATAATGAGAAACGCCTGCCTGTAGTCACTAAGGCAAAGCCTTAGTCCGAAACAGGAGAGAGCCAATGGACGCTGGTTCACGCGGGTCCCCCCGATCCATAACTGGGGCCTGCTCACAACACCTCTGTCGCAAAACTAAATCGTTATACTCGTCGGGATAATCTAAATTTTGCAAAAATTCGAAAAAACCTTGAATATCTTGAAGTCTATCTTCTAAATGTCGAAAAAATTTTGGTGCAAGACCGTCACATGTCTGACTTTTACTCTCTAGGATAAGACTAAACTACAGGTAACAACAGTGGTGTGTGTGATGCTGGAGAATTGCACGGTCCTGACCAACTGAGAGACGACGAAATAATTACAACGGTTTATTTAATTTCAACAAGAACTTGATGACCAAATTGGAATGAAACATTAATTTCAAACACCAAATTATGAACTTGACAGAATACTAAACTAAACACAAAAACGCCCGGCAAAAGCCGGCAGAGCGACCAGAGCAGAAACCTAAACCAACAACCAATTTGACTAGCCCCAAAGATTCGAACCCAAAAGATAGTACCCGACCACTCACTATAGAACTTACACCCACACTGTTCCCAACCAAAAACCAATATGGAGCACTACAACTATTAGCTATCCGGACCTACGAATTTAGACAAGAGTAAAGCGAAATGATTGAACGTTTGTCAAAAATAATGTTAATTCCACTTAGGCTTAGCAACTCATGAATAATTTATATCTTTCCTGCCGGTGCTAACTTCACAATAGCTAGGGATCCTTTTTAATTATTATAAAACCGCTCTTCGTTATAAAGAAATTAGCTAATATGTAAGCGCAACCTTGATTTCGCCTACCTTTCCCAACTTTGGCAAGCGACTACTTTAGCTAGAAAGCAGTAATCGGAGCAACGAAAAAAGGGTCCCTGGGTATTTTTGTGTAAAACACGTCCAGTAAGTGGCAACCCTCTAGCTTGCATAGTGAATGCTCCACAATCGCTGGGAAAAATTTGGTCATGTTCTAGCAAAAACTACATTTTTTACGATAGCAGCGTACGGGATAGCAGCTGGAAGATAATAATATCACGGACAATCGGCCTCGACGAGACCTTCAAATTGACACCCGTAGTTTAATTTTACGGCTTGCGTAGCTCAAGAAATGGCGAATTATTTGATTTCTGCAAAAATGACAAGTTTTTAACCCCAAAATAAGAAACCAGCTATAGCTCACTATAGAGAAAAGCTAAAAAGGAGCTTCAAAAAGCAAAAATGTAGAGCTCGACAGGATCTTTCGAATGAGTATAGTCACAGCTATGCAGCTACTGTCTAAGTATAAAAAATCGGCAAAAACGCCCCTGAACGGAGAAGTAGAATTTTTGAAGCGGGATTGCACGGAGGGACTTAGAATGCTAAAAGAACTTATTTTGGAAAGTTTCATCAAATTTCACCTTGATTTGGACCGTCAACCAATAATATGTGCCCAAAAGGAATCACCACCTTAAGAAATTTTTAAGGAACCGCTCAAATCTACTAAAGAGTATAGATGTTTTAATAAAAATTCCTAGAGGTCTGTCCTTTTTGCCTTCTGGAAGATAGGGTCTGCCATTAATTTAATATTGTTTAATATTATTATAAATATAATATTTGGTGCACTTTAACATTCTGGGACCAGTTCTGCATGTTTAGGTGTTAACTACCGGTTTACTGTCCGGTACCAAACCGGTACTTAGATGGCGAAACGATGAAGGTGCTCAGGCTAGGCCTACCTAGGGTGCAACTCGCTCTAGTAAAAGAAAAGAAGAAGCCCCATCTACGATACCCTAATGAAAACAGAAGTCGGACATATTATTTAATGTAGAACTTACGGATGATTTAATAGAGAAACACAGCAAATACGGAGTACAATAGATGGCCTATGGCCCGACCGATTCGTGTGACAGAAAACACTAATACTGATCTGATATGCATACAAGCTAAATGTTGTCGCTAATGGTTGCTGTTTAGAATGATTACATTGAGCAGTCGCTAAAGTTACCAAAGGTAATTTAGGGCGGATTACAGTTAGTAAAGTAGGCTTTCAACATCATCCCCCTGGAAATAATTTTAGCGCCTGATAAAATTCCAAGATAACGAGAATACTACCGTAGGTAAAGTCCCATTTCCAACTCCGTATGAGCGGACCTAAACCGAGCAACACCGTGCGGTGCGCCATTCAGATGCCCACATAAGAGTGAAAGAATGAACTTCAAAAGAAAGAAAGATTTGGTAGCTATTGGTAGTCAAAATACAGGCAAACTCGAAACGTAGGGTTAGATGTTTCACATTGAACGCAAACTTGATAGCAATATTAGATTAACTGTAAATCCAATTTAAAAGAAACAAAAAAGACGTAAAAGAAACCCAAAATACGTAAAGTAAGTACCCTAAAGCCACTATTGGCTTTTGTGTACGGTGTGGGGACCACGATATAAATTTGACCTTTTCACGGCCCATTGCGCTCAATTAAGACAATTCAGATTTGAGTGTTTTTGGACAGCCTTACAAAAAGGTCAATCTTGGGTCAAACAAATGTACTTCAATTTTGGTCCCCACAGAATTCCAAACGTTACTTAGCGACAGTTTGCCCCTATTAGAGCTTAATAACCGGTAAAAGGCTGAGGTAGGCTAGAAGCTGCCAATTTTATTAAATCGAAAACGGCGCACGGTCACCTCGCAAATTTTTGCCAATTTCAAAGCTTGAGATGTTACAGCTGAAGAATTAAGCAACTTTCGAAAGCCGAAATACTTTTAATATTTAGCATAGCACTAGTAACAGAACATTTATGGGTGAAAATTCAGAATTGTC
>JASAND010013454.1:0-84240 GCA_030248195.1 Trissonchulus latispiculum
ATAATTGCTTGTTTGTTTGTGTGTTTTTCTAATCATATTTGCCTTAACTTTTGCCGGTACTATGCCTTATAATTTTTGCCATTTGATCAGTCATAATTGTTGTGCTTTATTTCTATGCCATGTACAGTTATTTTTGCCATATATATACTTTACTGTATGATTCGTTCGTAAACTTTGATTCGTCTAGTTATGTAACCCCTTCCTCATATTTTTCCCCTATATATGTATGTGTGCTTTAATTTTGGTAGCTATATATACGTGTTCTCTCTTGCTTTCTTGGACAGATCAGGTGATCTTTATTTTTTATGCGGCGGAGGAAGGTCCGTGCGCTAGATCTTTAAAATTTTAGGTTAAAAACGGTTTACAATAGATGAAATTTTCTTTGTTTGCAATAGTCTTACCTCATTTTACATGCATTGATTATTTGTTTGTCGTGTACAGGATAATTTTTTGTTGTATAGCTTAGTTAGGATATTGAATGTTATGTTGTGGTTAGTTAGGTTAGTTTCTGACTTTTGAATAGTAGTTTGATATATGATGTAAAAATTAATCTACCTACGTTTTGTATTTGTGAATCTTGTATTTGTTAGCTAAGGATTTTGTGAACTTTGTATAGTTTAGGTAGTTTTCTTGTAGTTTTGTATAGTAGTGATTAGCCGTAAACTCTGTATTGTTTGTTGTGTTCTAAAAATTGATATAATGTGTGTTTGATTTGTATGAATGTGTGAATGATTGTTGTACTTCTATTTTGTTTGGTTTTTTACAATAGTGGCTTTTTGGGTATATTACCTTTTCTATGTGGGTCGTACTCTCTCTTTTCTATTTCTGATTACCTATTTTCGCTATACTTAGCTTAGTTGCAACTACTTATGGCTACTTTCGTTTATTTTTATTCTCCCTGTGTTTCGCTATACTTCGCCTGTCTATGACTTCCACTTTGCTACCACATTTTAACTTTAATTTCTCTTAACTTCTATTTGTGGTTCTTTGTTTTAACCATGGGTAAACGTGCCAGGATACGTGCCACATAACTGGTCTCATGGGAATTGTGTGAGATCTATGTTTACCTTTGAAATTTCTTTTTAAACTTTCAACTATTGAATTACGGTAGCATCTCTTCTCCATCTTGTATTTTAGCAGGCGCTAAAATTTTTCTATCCAGGGGAGGATGTTGAGAATCAACTAAAAACAAGTGTTGCAACTTTCCTTAAAAACAAACACTAAAATTGATGGTTGCTGTTTGTACAGTGTTTAGTCTGTTAGCTACTTTGATCAGCCTAGATCTGATCCATAAGTTCAGTTGTTGTCGATGTTCGTCTGTGGAGTGGTTGCCCCTAGTCTGTATTTATTTATATTCATCGTATGATTTATTTATATGCCGGTAAAGTCTTGTAACCTACTCCTCGCGATCGTAGTTTGGTAAGGTCTTTAGTTGTTAGTTAGGTAGGTAGAACTTAGGTAAATTATTAGAATAGGCCCGGTCTAGGAACCTGTAGTCGCTCCGCCTCTAGATTTCTACCCAGGTCCAGGCAGCTGAGGTAGGAATTTAACAAATTTATTTTTGAAGATTTAAAATTTGAAGCCACTTCAAAATCGGGTCAAATTTTAAATCTTCAAAAATTGATTTACAATTTCTAAAAGCCTAAATCAAAATTCTAATTCCAACAAATCAAAGCACGTATCGAGGCCTTTCTAATGATGCAAACAAGGCTGGCTATAGAATACCTCGGTCAATCATAATCAACGAAGAAAGGAACAGTCTCAAGTGCGGTTTCCTGGAGAAGAATTACCTCCTAAGCAGCATATTGCCTTCCAGCACTACTCAGTTCTCATTTTTGTCGAGATTGGAGACGAGTCTCCCTTAAGGGCAGAGGTATAACGATGCCATTCACGTAGATTCAACAAGGAAGTCTTGAGTACTAACAAGAATACATAAAACATAAGATTATGACAAGCGTCATACGCAATGTATTATCAGCTCGTTACATCGGCTCACCCCCTATAAATCAGACCCCCCCTTAGTCTTGCTTATGCTTGCACGCTAAAGTTCGAAAACACGACTAGTCAGTTGGTTCACAGTGCGTCTGTTGTGTGCAAACATAGCGGGCGAATTTCTTTGTCAACTTATGGGGGGGGGGGGTCAGTCCGATAGCGCGCATCGGATGTAGCGAGCTGATAATACATAGTGTATGACGCTTGGCGTACTCTTATGTACTCTTGGTGCTGATGAACATTCCTGTAGCAATATGCAAACGAGCTTATGCAAATTAGCTGACGTATACAAGCTGTTGCATTGGGAAGCTTTCGCTGGGGATACGATCGCGCGCTTGCAGCGAGCGGCTGCACTAAAGTTACTTTAGAATTATTTCACTAATTTTGTTTTTTGGTTTCAGATAATCATCCATGGATATGGGGAAGAATGGCTTATTGGTTTTCTGTATTACACTGGATTACGAGAGAGGATATCAATAAACAGCATTGGGGCTCTGTAAGCCTGCTGCAACGGATCACAATGGAACTGTATCATACATGGGCAATGAAATTGGCTCTAGCCTGCACAGCCTTTGAGCTCACTGCGCGGGGGGGGGTCAAAATTTTGTGGGGGGGGGGTAAATTTTTTGCAGTCGCGCCGCACCATAAATTCTTGTAAAGCTCCGTTTATTGCAAACCTTAAGGAAGGGTCGCTTTTTTGGCCGATTTTCCGACCACCGATTCTGCTCATTTTCATATATTTTGTAGCCCCATGGTTCCTCAAAACAAGACGAGAGCGTTTTGCGTAGCATTGTTTCTATCATATTGTAAAGCCCTTCAAAGGTGGCCTTGACATGTGTAAACATATGAAAATGAAAAATTTAGGTTTAGAAGCTTGTGAAAGAAAAATTTTTCGGTGTATGCAAGAGACACCGCTACAACTTTACACACACGTTTAGGACATACCATAGAGTGCAAATAACTCTTCTGGTACAATTCTGTTGACTGTCAAATTTTTGGTGATTTTTCAAAGTAAAAAAATTGGAAAATCGATGCTTTTGGAGGCATGAAAAACATGACTTTCGAAACATTCTGGTCTCTCCTGCACAAGTAGCAAAACAGAAATAACTTCGAGTTGCACTGTACGCGTAAACACATCCAAAATTTTCAGTAATCCATGAAGCCGATACCCATACACTTGTTTCGCGCCAAAGGCGCGAAAATTTTTTGAAAAATAGTCGTTTTACACATGGCAGGAAAAAATATATATAAATTTTTGAAATTTCTAAAATCTAGTCAAATTGGATATCATTCGATAGCTAATAATGAGCTGAACAACTTTTCTAATAAAACTATGTGTCTGAAATGTAGTAGTTTCAAGTTAGAGCAAGTTAAAGTTGGAGTTGCACACTTTGTAGCTGAACGTTCAGTTCATGATTAAAGGCTGCATTGCGAACGACTGGCTAGCTATGCCTGAGTTGTTTTACCACTGAAATATTAGCCAACCAACAGTTTTGATTTGCCGTATTCCCTTTCTCCACATGACCTTGGAGGGCAAATCACAGAAATTTTCAAATTTTGGGAATTTGAACCTGAATATATCTGCCACCGTTTGGTTTCGAACAACTCTAATATTTTGTCTAGTTTTTGAGAACATATGTTATGAACATATTATGGCCCAAAATGAGCGAAATCCGTGACTATCAATTTTGACCCTAAGCGACCTCCCTCCTTAAGTTAGCCAGAGGAGAACTCCAAGACATTGATATCCTTGAGTACATTTACATTTCAGGGTTTCAGTTTTTAAGAAGTAAACTAGGCCAAGTAAACTGGCTCTTAGATTACTTACTTACTTACTTACTATTGATATGGTTCCGTTTCCACAAGGTGAAGATACCTACTTAAAATGCCAATTTTGTCATCAAACGACTGGTAAATCTGGTAATGCAAATCGACACAACCATTACCCGACACAACATATATTTGCATCGTGCAATGCTAGTTGTTGCCAATCTTTTCTGATCTTTTCAAATTGAAACAAGCATTCCGAGAACAGAAGGGGTACTAAATAGGAAAACGCCTCTGAGCAATTGGGATTGTAGTAACATTACTAATTATGTTTCAAATTACGTTCTCGACAGTCTTTCTCATCACCGCACTCTTTAGCTATGCGTCTCTTCCAAGCAAGAAATTAATATCATTACAATATGATAACCCTGCAGTAAAATTAAGAAAAAACTGAAATCACCAGCAGCTGGATCAAAGAAGTTATAAGCTTTTAAAAGTATTAAACTAGAATGACTAAACTAGTTCAATCTCTCGTTCGCAATACTTATCTGAGGGATGCGTTTCACAAAGCCTTCTTATTTGTTAAGAGCTCCTAAATTTACAAGTTAAGGGTGGCTACTTGGGTCAAAAAATTCAACCCTCACCGATTTGGCTCAAATTGTGCCCATTGATACTCCCTAGGGTCCTACAAAATCTATTGAAATTTGGGATGATTTCGTCCAGGAATAAAAACATTACAGCCATTCAAACTTTCCAATTCCTATTGAAAATGGCCTAAAATCGGAACTTTAGATTTTTAGCTTCTGACAACGATAACTTATTCAAATCAAACCCGTTTGAAACTTTCTACAGCTCATTTTGGAGCTAAATACATTATCTAAAACTTGTCTAAGAGTTTTTTCGAAATTCAGTTTCTAACTTTTGCAGTCATCGTTTCCGTGAGACATCCCCAAAAATATGTCAAAATTGACATTTTTCGAACTTTACAAATATGCACAATATCTACATCAATCGATAGCTTTTTCAACTCTAAAAAACGTTTCTTCTTGGTACAAACGTCCATTTTGTAGCTATTTAAAGTTATCAGTCAAAAACCGTATGTTCATGAATTTTCAATTTCTGGATTTTCAATCAAAGAATTGCTACGAAAATTAGACACCGAATTTTGTAAAAAGCTCTTCGACAAGTTTTCGATATTGTGATTAGCTCCAAATTGAGCTATAGAACATTTTAAACTGCTTTGATTTGAGTAAGTTATCGTTGTCAGAAGCGAAAAATCTAAAGTTCTGATTTTAGGCCATTTTCAATAGGAATTGGAAATTTTAAATGGCTTTAACTTTTTTATTCCTGGACGAAATCATTCCCAAATTTCAATGGATTGTGGATAGAGACTATCAATGAGCACAGTTTGAGCCAAATAGATAAGGGCCGAATTTTCACCCAAGTAGCGCCCCCTCCCCCTTAAGAGCAAAGTTAAGATTTAGGTGTTTCATGAAAAGCTCCTAATAACTAAACTCTTAAAGTTCCCTCCGAAAATCGGAGCTCGTGTTCGCACTCCTAAGCCTCCTAATGTCAAAACAGTATAACAGTAAACAGTAAAACTGCTACATATTTTGCCATGAACTTGACGTAATACGTAACTATAGTTCCAAGAAACACATTTAAACAATGTTACAACACATCAGCAACATTGATTATATTATTAAATTCGACAAGTCCAAAAGTTATTTTTTGTCACTAAATTGTGGATTTTTAAATATAGATTTTGTGACCTAATAATGAATAGCGTTGAAATTACCGAAAGTATGTGTCATATACACGTAAAAAACTTGCTTGCTTGGTTAGAAGCTTGCTGTGTGAAGGTTAAATTTCTGCGGCGGAGACTAAAACTTTTTGCTGTGCTTTGCTGCGCGAGGGTTAAATTTCTGCTGCGGAGACTAAAACTTTTTGCTTCGCTTTGCTGTGCGAGGGTTAAATATCTGCTGCGGGAACTAAAATTTTTAAGGCGCTTCGCTGCGCGGGGTTACATTTTGTCGCGCGGAGTAAAATTTTTGCTGTGCTTTGCTGCGCGAGGGTTAAATTTCTGCTGCGGGGACTAAAACTTTTTGCTTCGCTTTGCTGTGCGAGGGTTAAATATCTGTTGCGGGAACTAAAATTTTTAAGGCGCTTCGCTGCGCGGGGTTACATTTTGCTGCGCGGGGAACAAGTTTAACGGCGCGCGTGCGCGGGCTAAAATTTTGCTGCGCGGGGGTAAAATTCCTATGAGAAAATTGTGTTAAAACTCTCTTATGTTTAAACTTGTGCTACTCTTAGCGTTAAAATTTAAGAGCAATCTCCAAGTTGTTTTGTGAAAAATTTTGGATAAGCAAGAAACAAAGAAAGAAACATTTTGGATAAGATTTGTCGCGCAGGTTAGAAGCTGGCTGCGCGAACGAGGGTTAAATTTCTGCTGCGGGAAGTAAACTTTTTAAGGTGCTTCGCTGCGCGAGCTTACATTTTGCTGCGCGGGGTTACATTTTACTGCGCGGGGAACAAGTTTTACGGCGCTTCGCTGCGCGGGGGTAAAATTTCTGCTGCGCACTGCGCGGGGGTAAAATTTTCCTAGCCTGCACATGTGCAGGACCTGTGCAGGCATTGCCCATGCGTGAACTGTATTGAAAGAAAAGCAAAGAGCCTCTCCTTCCAAAGAAAGATAAGTTCCTTTAAATTTAGAAATTTTCCAGCGAATCTGGAAACTATTATTTACTTACATATATTAATTACTTAATCATGAATACAACAAATTCATTCCTTTCAAGTTTCGGTTTGTTTAGGTGCAGCGATAGGCATGAGGGTGGGAACTTTTAGGAAGTTAGGCCCTTCTCAAAAACAAATTTTAGGTCAAACAAGTGGACTTTCCTTCTTTCCTATCTTCAGACTCGGCTCTAACCCTTCGAACCTTGCTTCCGCAGCCTCTTTGTTTTTGTTCCCAGGCTTTCCGAGTAGGCCTAGTAGGTTTCAGCCATCTTAGTCACTTGAGGTATGCGGGGGGCAAACGGTGTTGCTGACAGATAACGTCGTTTGCCTTGGGTGTGACTGCGGCCTCTGGCCAATAACCGTATACCGACTTGGCTTGGGGATCACATTTTCTATCCGTGGTCTTCGCTTCTCCGCTTCTTGTCCACTTTCAAAGAACTGCGGAGAGCAACACCATATAGGCCTCATGTAGTGCCTTGGTGGTGGTTGAGTCCGTAGCAAAAAATGCTGTTGCATTGTTATGATAGTTGTCAGTGTTTCTAGTAATCTTATTCTAGTACACTGTCCAAACTCTGTTTACTTCCAATTAACCAAGTTGTTAGCAGCAAATCCTCTAACCATTTGCTAACCACATTTGGTGCAAACCAGTGTTGGTATCAAATGTTTGTGTCAATCAAATAAAATTATCAAGATACATAACGTTTGTTTTTGTTTGAAGCGGCTGAAGCGAAAAATAAAAACTTTTAAATTTCATATGTTCAAAACATGGAGACCTCAACTTACTGTTGAGGTGAACTTACTCAACAACCGTAATAAGACTTACCATTTACTTTTAAAACCATATTTAAATATATCATTTCACAATTAAATACAGAAATGTCTGCGACATCAGAGAAAATCGGAAACATTGTCCCAACCCAAACTTGGACGGTTACCCTTAAATTGTTTCGTACTTTAGTTCAATAATAAAAGTTCACTGTGGAACTGTTGGGTCCTTCACAAAAAATCAAAAATACTAAGCTCTGAGTGATATACACAAAGAACTTCACCCGTCTGTCAGGCAGATGATTATATATTGTAAATAATGTAAGAACCAACAATGTGAACAAACAACGAAAGCGAAAGACAAATTTTTGTCCGTTGAAAATTTGTCGAGAAGCTGTTAAAGCTGTTAAAGCCAAGATGAAACAATTGGCGTCGGACGTCGGAACTCTCTTGAAGTCTTAAAATCTGTGTTGTCGATTCTAACAAACTTACAAATTAGAAGTTCCTTTTACTTTTGAAAATAAGCACATTCTAAAGTATCCCCTGAAAGGGACGGCGACCTAAAAATGCTGATTTCAAAACTATATTAATTCGATAAGTCTTTGTTGTCTTTAAGTATCAACGAGAAATGCTTTGAAAAACATCGATGAAAAATGTAAAGTATCCTACATCATAGAAATAAAGCAGGGCCATTTCAATTTAAGTTTTAAATCTTCAGATTCTGTCCTAAGTCAATGCGTTAGATTGAATTTTTGAAATACTTTAAATTACTAAAAAATGCTATGAATGGCAAAATTAATACATATAGCAACCAAATGGAGAACCTGTTATCTCAAATACCATCACCTGTGTGAATATGCGTTACCTGATGCGGGCAAGGTGTAGCACATACGAACGAACACAATAGCACTAAATGCTAGCTGACTTTGTTTTGACGTAAAACTTGATTTTAGGCTTGCGTGTAAATATCAGATAACAAATATCAACGAACCAGCAAACTTTAGCTAGGCAAATGAAATGACCACACAGGAACGTCAATTCAAAATGCAATTCAAAGAGTCATCCATTATTTTAGATATTTGGTAATTTTTTGCTATGCCATGGGAACGGATTCCATTAATGTTCGACCGTATGTGCCTGGGAGCGGTCCCACCCCCAATAACCAGAGCGCTCTCTCATCCTTTACGCCAACCTTAGAATCCGGTTTTTGGGTCATAAATTCAGAGAAAACTAGTTTTGGCAACCTTCCCTGCCTCCAGCACATGTCTGGCCGCGATGGGCCGCCCATCTTTTCTTGATGTGGTCAATAGGAGTTCCACAATGCCACAAAGAACGCCCCACAGAAGGGCAACTAGATAAGTTGAAACATAGAAATGTGTTATGGAAAAGGCTAAACGAAACGCAAAAATGACGGAAAAGAACTCAATCTGTTATGAATTGTGATTCTTGATCGTATTATTTGATGCCCTGGTCATGAGTAATGTGCCGGTGAGATCTCAATGTGAACTATGAAACGTCCAAACAATCGTATGATAATAATTGTCATTTAATTACCAGAGTTGCCAGTCAGTTCACCACACTCAGGAATTCATAGCTAGGGACATAGGTTCTAGTGTAAATGGGAAAATAAGGTTAGAAGTAGCACTAAGACACGCGCAAATGACGCAAAATGGAATGGAACTTCAGCAGAATGCAGCTTAATAGGAGTCAACTAGGTTACCAATTAATAACGGAGGGGTCGGTACCCTTCCCGGGTCAGTAATAGGAACTATCATTGCTCTTGCTATCTAATGGAGGAGTCGATACTCTTCCCAGGCCATGAATAAGGCCTCTCGTAGTCAAGAAGTTCGTCAAAATTCGACTAAAACAGCAAAAAATTATCAAAGAAAACGAATACAAAGATAGAGATTACTAAATATTCGGTAATTTAACAAGAGATTTTGAGTTTGAAGCGTTTTCACACCGCCAATGAGGGCAAATATTGGAAGATGGGTTAATAGAAGGGCATAATTCGTTCGTTAGTAGCATAGGATAATGTCAATTGGTGTTCCCAAGTGTTAGTTAGGCATAATTTGCGTTAATTAGGTAGTAATTAGTTAAATTGTGAAATTTTTAACAAAAATATAAGTTAGGCTTATCTGAAAGGCAATTCTTTTCTGATTCTGAAAATCCAAACCCGGTCTTTTAACTCCCAATATTACGAAAGTTATAAGCAAAAGAAGTTTTGGTTTATTACGTTTTAATTTTGCAATGTTGGCCTTGCGTGACCTCTATAACAAGGCGAAACCATTGCGTGTGGTTATGCCCATTCATGTTTCCATTCCTTGAGCCCCTGTCGGCTCTCTCCCAGCAAAGACTTGCCTCGCAGAGAAGGACTTAGTACACACCTTTGAGTGTAGTAATACGTTCGGAGGGGGCTTAACTCCCTCCTAAATAAATAAAAAGAAACGAAAGTTAGTCTATCTTAGGTAATTAGGTACGTAGAATAATAATATTTAGTTTTTATTTTATGCAAAATTACGTAATTCCTTGTATTCACATTTTTTAGGCAACAATTGCCCGCCTAACTAGTTTGTAGGGAAACAGGGAGTTCCAGTGAGGGAGAGCAATTGATGCTAGCACTAACGAGCGGCTTCCCTTGTCTACGCCCGAAAGGTCACGCCCAAGAGGAAAGAAAGGGGCTTGGAGACAAGGGAGCCGATAAAAATAATAAACCTAGAATTTATTAAATAAGCTGGTTAAATTAGCACTTAATATTCAGTTTTCCATAATGGGCCCCGAGAGGCCGCTGTTTTGTACTGTTTTGTTTTTCATTTCGTGAAAATTAATTTTTAAGTCAAGAATTTCCCCTTTGGTTACCTTAACGTGTTAACCAAAAAGTCTGCAAAGTTTCCCCAAAATTCAGCTTGGGAAATTCATCAAATAGGGGTCAGTTGGAGGGTCATAATTTCTTTTCCTCGTTAATCTCCCCTCCAACGGACCAGCCGCCTCGCCAGCCCGCGTCTGGCACACGCTTTAAGATAGGGAGCTTCCAGAAATTTCTGGAAGTCCCTTTCCAAATCAAAGAAATCCGACGAAAAAGCAAACACCAGTGAGCTGTCAGACTCCTGTCAGCTCACTGAAAATTTCAAATTTCCAATAAGTGTTTGCCTGAGTCTCGGCCGAGAGATGTCGGTTTTTCCCCCCAATATCAGTACGTCTTCCCGTTGTGCCAGCGTTTTGGCCGGGAATAAAAGGCGTACTTTACCCACCTAGGACACGAGTTAGGGACCTCCTCTGACCCACACTGGTCAGAGGAGAAGATCTGAGCCCACACGGCGAACACCACACGTTGAGGGCCATATGAGCGTACTATGCTCGGCCAGAATCTGCACTTTATGAACGCGAATTTAGGGATTTTTAGAAGGGCCTTTTTGGCCTAAAACTCACTTTTTGTGGCCTTCGGGCCTTGATTTAAAATTAACCTTGTTTAACCAGGCCACGGCCTAATTGGCCTTCAATTTTTAATAGGGGCTTTATGCCCAAACTTTTTCCTTTTTATATTTTCCGGGGTTTTGTAGAAGAATTGGGATTCTGAGTGGGGACCCCCCCCCCTGAGTTGAATTAGGAGGTCCTTTGGTTACGACCTCATGTCAGATCTGAGCTAAGACTAGGAATTAATTCTCCCCACAGCCGGCAATTAGGAATTGCCGGCCGTAATTGCAAAAGATAGGCGCTACTGAAGCTGAAAACATTGTCTGTAATTGTGAATTGCAATCCTGTGTAGGTCGGCAACCAAAATTAATAGGAACTAAAAATTTGAATCGTTTTAACTATTAATTATCAGGTTGTTTTAGGGGGAATGGCCGGCTTCCCCGAAGTTAACTTAACAAAACAAAACTGTCCTTAGCGGAATATGTATGTGTGTTTGTGGTTGTTTTATAGTAATAATTGCTTGAGCAATTATTACTCGTTCTGCTTTCCAAAATTATCAAAGTTCTGAAATTTGTGGTCGCTCTCAAGCTTCCAAAGTTCATAAACTTCAAAATAAAAGTGGAAGTTAGTCAATTCTAAAATTCGAACAAAATGTGCATACAATAAGTAATTAAGCGATATTAGGGAGTAGTTAGGCCTTGTTATGCTCGTATAATCGTATGTGTAAATATTGTTGTAAATTGTAATTGTGTGAATGAGGCTCCCCAAATTTACGTAAGTGGCTCCTTGGGTAAATCCCTCATGGAGTGTGAGGTTCCAAGGTTAGCCCCTTTTTGTAGAGTGTGATTTGAGGACCAAAATTGGGTAATTGTGAGTGTGAATGAGGGCATACCATGTAAACCCCCTTTGTCTGATAAGGGTCTTGGGACTGCCAGAATGAATGAGTAAACATTCAGATATTAGGCAGGAAAGGGACCAAGTTGAGTAGCAATTTGGCCCTTAACCGTAAATAATTAGGGTTTCATTCAAAATCTGGTTGCTAGTTGACGCGAAATTGCCATTTTTAGAGTGAATGTTGTGAGAATTTGGCGAGGAAGTGGGTTGTTCTGTAGTATTGGAACAGGTTTACGGCCTAGGGTCACGGGGACCCCGAATTAGGACTGTAAATCTGCTAATCTGTTGGGTTTTCGGTCATCCGTGTAGGCAGCCCTGCGAATAGGGGACGGATGAGCCGCATTCACGGATCCCAGAACCAGCCCAGACCAGAGCTATAGCAGGAGTGAGTCACAAAACAGCATGAAACTCGCTACAATTCAGTATTTTACCACAGTCCGATTAGCGGATTAACAGATCAACTGGTTTTGAGGTAGAAAATAATGCTAGTTTTGCTGTGTTCTGTAATTGGGTAGTGTCTAGTCAGTATAGTTAGCTTCAGTTAAGGATAAGCGTATTATTTGCCTTATTCAAAACGGTTATTGGTTTCAAAATACAAAAGAATGAGCCTAACTGAAAGAAAAGAAATCAACCCGTACTGAGACTTGAACTCAGGACCTTCGGCGAGCTAGGCCGATGCTCTTCCATTGAGCCACTACGGGTTATGATTAAAACTATGCTAAGCTAGCTTATGTACTGTAGCAATTTGGCAACCCAGCGCACGTGTGTTGAACTAATACACTATATGCACAAATTACGCCTATGTGGACACAAACTTTGATCATGATGTTGTCATTAACAGCTGAACGGTTTGATCTGTTTCAAAAAGGAAAATGTCCAGCTCTTCAAACTCTACAAAATGGTATCACTTTTACCCCAATTAATTTTCATTAACTAATTAACACAGCCAAGTTAATGTTAACACAGGAATGTTAAGCCTGCGCAGAACACAATCTGCGCAGGTATTAATTAACTTTAATTAGTTTTTTCTCACTAATTACTGAATATTTTTTGGTACTGTATGCGTAAAAAATGTCCAGTTTTTCAAGCTCTACAAAAATATGAAACTTTTGTTCAAATCTTTGTTCATCAAAGTTTTGCTAATTTATATGCTAGTTTTGCACGAGTACTGACATGTGCTCGTGTGAAAGGGCGGTTGTACGCGCGACTTCCACTCGGCTGGCTGCTGGGGTTGCCAGCGCCGGATCGAATAGCGGTTCGGTACGTCCCCTGTTAGGGCACTAGGATAGGTGGGAGGTAGATTTAGAAGTAGAAGTAGTTCGGTAGGTCGGTAAGTCGGTAAGTAGGGACTGCGTAGAATGGCTGCTGAGACAGTGAGTGAGTGAGTTTTTGCATTTTTGGCATAAACTAATCAGAATTAACTATATGAGAAAACTTACTCAAAATCAGCCAATTAGTTTTAACATAAGTTTATTTGTTTATTCCTGATAAGAAACTAACTAATTAATAAGGAAATTTTAAGCAAACTACCAGTACCCGTTAGCATTAAGTCATAGCCTTATTATTGCGTAGGTTTTAGTTATTTAGCTTAGGTAAGTAGATAGGCAGTAATGGACCCAATTACTACAAGTATTCGACAATTGACCATCTTCCAATATCAGAAATTCACTGAAAATGCCAAGTTTCGCATGTAGTTGGATTAATCAGCTGGCCACGGGAAATGAACCCATTTTCCGTGGCAAACCAGCAAAATCAGGCCGAAAAACATTTATATTATCCAGTCATACGGTTTGCCCAGGAGATTATGCCCAAATTCTGTCAGATCAGTACATTTTTATTCAAAAGGGCCCTAGAAGGCAGGCTTGTGTAAGAAAAACGTAAAGGCAAATGAACCTCGAAAGTAGGCTGGAATCAGCGCATTTCGTACGTTTTTTAAGAGTGTTTTGTCTAGTCGCAAGTTCAATCAGGCCCAACTGGGCCAAAAGCGGAACCTTTACGAATCATTTCGTCCAAGCAGGAAATTACATCAGGTTCAGCCAAATTCTGCAAAATACAAACTAAAAATGGCCAAGAAGGCTCATTTGGTGATAAGGAATTATTAGAAACGGCTAACATTGTCAGAAAGGCAATACCCAACAATTTCAAGTCATTTCGTCAACCTACAAGTTCAAATGAGGCCCAAAATGCACATTTTGGGCCTGGAAAGCAAAAGAACGAGTAATGGTTGCTGGGTTCGATTCCCGCACCATAATTTTGTACTAATTGGTTTTAACCCATTTGATTCAGGTGCGGAGACGAAGCTACGCTGCTCTTTCCAAAGCTGAACTACCCGCGGATTTCAGTCCTGTGTCTCTCAGATAGACGGAATCAGTTGCTTATTGGTGGACCGTAGGAGTCCGGATCAGTCATATCAGTCGAATCAGTAGAGACGAACTACCGCCGGCTTTGGATTCGTTTGAATGCAGTGCTCGAACGTGGCTTGAAATCATCAAAATTTCCATTGCCGGCGGAATGCTATAGAAACTCGATTTTTCAAGCAGGTGTGGAAATATTTTCGGAAAATAGGGTGGACGCGTTGAAGAAAAAAGGAGCAAGTTTCCAGACTGCCAACCGGCAACTGGACCCTGTCCCAAAAATGAAATCACGAAAATCACCACTTGGGCCATATGGCCCTTCCCGGCATGAAAGGGTTATTGAGTTTGGCGACTTTTTAAAAATATGGTCAAAACCGGTTAGGAATCGTGAATTTAGGCCAAAAACGCAATGAAAATGCAGCAGAAGGATGTTGTAAGTCGAAAATTTGAATTTCCAACACTGTTGTATAACCCTTTGATGCCTGAATTTCCTCCGGACTAACGGCTGAAAATGACCGATTTCACATTTTTGGCTGCCATTTTTTACTGGGAGCACGTAGAAAAATGGGACTGCCACCAATCGACAGAGAATTGATTGCTCTACATTTCGTATGTAAGCATTGAAGGGTCCCCGATGCACCCAGAAAAAGTTAGAAGCCGTCAAAGTCGGCAAAAGTGCGGATTTTTGATAAAGCTCCATTGCAGAAAATTAACTAATTGATTTCTAGGAGCAAGAGTTGACTCTGAGGCAGAATAAACTATACGCTATTTTAATGCGCAGAATCTCCCCTATCACCTGGTGAAACGGCTTTTCCGCTGACGAACTACCGCCGGCTTTGGATTCGTTTGAATGCAGTGCTCGAACATGGCTTGAAATCATCAAAATTTCCATTGCCGGCGGAATGCTATAGAAACTCGATTTTTCAAGCAGGTGTGGAAATATTTTCGGAAAATAGGGTGGACGCGTTGAAGAAAAAAGGAGCAAGTTTCCAGACTGCCAACCGGCAACTGGACCCTGTCCCAAAAATAAAATGACGAAAATCACCACTTGGGCCATATGGCCCTTCCCGGCATTAAAGGGTTATTGAGTTTGGCGACTTTTTAAAAATATGGTCAAAACCGGTTAGGAATCGTGAATTTAGGCCAAAAACGCAATGAAAATGCAGCAGAAGGATGTTGTAAGTCGAAAATTTGAATTTCCAACACTGTTGTATAACCCTTTGATGCCTGAATTTCCTCCGGACTAACGGCTGAAAATGACCGATTTCACATTTTTGGCTGCCATTTTTTACTGGGAGCACGTAGAAAAATGGGACTGCCACCAATCGACAGAGAATTGATTGCTCTACATTTCGTATGTAAGCATTGAAGGGTCCCCGATGCACCCAGAAAAAGTTAGAAGCCGTCAAAGTCGGCAAAAGTGCGGATTTTTGATAAAGCTCCATTGCAGAAAATTAACTAATTGATTTCTAGGAGCAAGAGTTGACTCTGAGGCAGAATAAACTATACGCTATTTTAATGCGCAGAATCTCCCCTATCAGCTGGTGAAACGGCTTTTCCGCTGACGAACTACCGCCGGCTTTGGATTCGTTTGAATGCAGTGCTCGAACATGGCTTGAAATCATCAAAATTTCCATTGCCGGCGGAATGCTATAGAAACTCGATTTTTCAAGCAGGTGTGGAAATATTTTCGGAAAATAGGGTGGACGCGTTGAAGAAAAAAGGAGCAAGTTTCCAGACTGCCAACCGGCAACTGGACCCTGTCCCAAAAATGAAATCACGAAAATCACCACTTGGGCCATATGGCCCTTCCCGGCATGAAAGGGTTATTGAGTTTGGCGACTTTTTAAAAATATGGTCAAAACCGGTTAGGAATCGTGAATTTAGGCCAAAAACGCAATGAAAATGCAGCAGAAGGATGTTGTAAGTCGAAAATTTGAATTTCCAACACTGTTGTATAACCCTTTGATGCCTGAATTTCCTCCGGACTAACGGCTGAAAATGACCGATTTCACATTTTTGGCTGCCATTTTTTACTGGGAGCACGTAGAAAAATGGGACTGCCACCAATCGACAGAGAATTGATTGCTCTACATTTCGTATGTAAGCATTGAAGGGTCCCCGATGCACCCAGAAAAAGTTAGAAGCCGTCAAAGTCGGCAAAAGTGCGGATTTTTGATAAAGCTCCATTGCAGAAAATTAACTAATTGATTTCTAGGAGCAAGAGTTGACTCTGAGGCAGAATAAACTATACGCTATTTTAATGCGCAGAATCTCCCCTATCAGCTGGTGAAACGGCTTTTCCGCTGACGAACTACCGCCGGCTTTGGATTCGTTTGAATGCAGTGCTCGAACGTGGCTTGAAATCATCAAAATTTCCATTGCCGGCGGAATGCTATAGAAACTCGATTTTTCAAGCAGGTGTGGAAATATTTTCGGAAAATAGGGTGGACGCGTTGAAGAAAAAAGGAGCAAGTTTCCAGACTGCCAACCGGCAACTGGACCCTGTCCCAAAAATAAAATGACGAAAATCACCACTTGGGCCATATGGCCCTTCCCGGCATTAAAGGGTTATTGAGTTTGGCGACTTTTTAAAAATATGGTCAAAACCGGTTAGGAATCGTGAATTTAGGCCAAAAACGCAATGAAAATGCAGCAGAAGGATGTTGTAAGTCGAAAATTTGAATTTCCAACACTGTTGTATAACCCTTTGATGCCTGAATTTCCTCCGGACTAACGGCTGAAAATGACCGATTTCACATTTTTGGCTGCCATTTTTTACTGGGAGCACGTAGAAAAATGGGACTGCCACCAATCGACAGAGAATTGATTGCTCTACATTTCGTATGTAAGCATTGAAGGGTCCCCGATGCACCCAGAAAAAGTTAGAAGCCGTCAAAGTCGGCAAAAGTGCGGATTTTTGATAAAGCTCCATTGCAGAAAATTAACTAATTGATTTCTAGGAGCAAGAGTTGACTCTGAGGCAGAATAAACTATACGCTATTTTAATGCGCAGAATCTCCCCTATCACCTGGTGAAACGGCTTTTCCGCTGACGAACTACCGCCGGCTTTGGATTCGTTTGAATGCAGTGCTCGAACATGGCTTGAAATCATCAAAATTTCCATTGCCGGCGGAATGCTATAGAAACTCGATTTTTCAAGCAGGTGTGGAAATATTTTCGGAAAATAGGGTGGACGCGTTGAAGAAAAAAGGAGCAAGTTTCCAGACTGCCAACCGGCAACTGGACCCTGTCCCAAAAATAAAATGACGAAAATCACCACTTGGGCCATATGGCCCTTCCCGGCATTAAAGGGTTATTGAGTTTGGCGACTTTTTAAAAATATGGTCAAAACCGGTTAGGAATCGTGAATTTAGGCCAAAAACGCAATGAAAATGCAGCAGAAGGATGTTGTAAGTCGAAAATTTGAATTTCCAACACTGTTGTATAACCCTTTGATGCCTGAATTTCCTCCGGACTAACGGCTGAAAATGACCGATTTCACATTTTTGGCTGCCATTTTTTACTGGGAGCACGTAGAAAAATGGGACTGCCACCAATCGACAGAGAATTGATTGCTCTACATTTCGTATGTAAGCATTGAAGGGTCCCCGATGCACCCAGAAAAAGTTAGAAGCCGTCAAAGTCGGCAAAAGTGCGGATTTTTGATAAAGTTCCATTGCAGAAAATTAAGTAATTGATTTCTAGGAGCAAGAGTTGATTCTGAGGCAGAATAAACTATGCGCTATTTTAATGCGCAGAATCTCCCCTATCACCTGATGAAACGGCTTTTCCGCTGACGAACTACCGCCGGCTTTGGATTCGTTTGAATGCAGTTCTCGAACATGGCTTGAAATCATCAAAATTTTCATTGCCGGCGGAATGTTATACAAACTCGATTATTCAAGCAGGTGTGGAAATATTTTCAGAAAATAGGGTGGACGCGTTGAAGAAAAAAGGAGCAAGTTTCCAGACTGCCAAACGGCAACTGGACTCTGTCCCAAAAATAAAATGACGAAAATCACCACTTGGGCCATATGGCCCTTCCCGGCATTAAAGGGTTATTGAGTTTGGCGACTTTTTTAAAATATGGTCAAAACCGGTAAGGAATCGTGAATTTAGGCCAAAAACGCAATGAAAATGCAGCAGAAGGATGTTGTAAGTCGAAAATTTGAATTTCCAACTCTATTGTATAACCCTTTGATGCCTGAATTTCCTCCGGACTAACGGCTGAAAATGACCGATTTCACATTTTCGGCTGCCATTTTTTACTGGGAGCAGGTAGAGAGATGGGACTACCACCAATCGATAGAGAATTGATTGCTCTACATTTCGTATGTAAGCATTGAAGGGTCCCCGATGCACCCAGAAAAAGTTAGAAGCCGTCAAAGTCGGCAAAAGTGCGAATTTTTGATAAAGTTCCATTGCAGAAAATTAAGTAATTGATTTCTAGGAGCAAGAGTTGATTCTGAGGCAGAATAAACTATGCGCTATTTTAATGCGCAGAATCTCCCCTATCACCTGATGAAACGGCTTTTCCGCTGACGAACTACCGCCGGCTTTGGATTCGTTTGAATGCAGTTCTCGAACATGGCTTGAAATCATCAAAATTTTCATTGCCGGCGGAATGTTATACAAACTCGATTTTTCAAGCAGGTGTGGAAATATTTTCAGAAAATAGGGTGGACGCGTTGAAGAAAAAAGGAGCAAGTTTCCAGACTGCCAAACGGCAACTGGACTCTGTCCCAAAAATAAAATGACGAAAATCACCACTTGGGCCATATGGCCCTTCCCGGCATTAAAGGGTTATTGAGTTTGGCGACTTTTTTAAAATTGGTCAAAACCGGTAAGGAATCGTGAATTTAGGCCAAAAACGCAATGAAAATGCAGCAGAAGGATGTTGTAAGTCGAAAATTTGAATTTCCAACACTGTTGTATAACCCTTTGATGCCTGAATTTCCTCCGGACTAACGGCTGAAAATGACCGATTTCACATTTTTGGCTGCCATTTTTTACTGGGAGCACGTAGAAAAATGGGACTGCCACCAATCGACAGAGAATTGATTGCTCTACATTTCGTATGTAAGCATTGAAGGGTCCCCGATGCACCCAGAAAAAGTTAGAAGCCGTCAAAGTCGGCAAAAGTGCGGATTTTTGATAAAGCTCCATTGCAGAAAATTAAGTAATTGATTTCTAGGAGCAAGAGTTGATTCTGAGGCAGAATAAACTATACGCTATTTTAATGCGCAGAATCTCCCCTATCAGCTGGTGAAACGGCTTTTCCGCTGACGAACTACCGCCGGCTTTGGATTCGTTTGAATGCAGTGCTCGAACGTGGCTTGAAATCATCAAAATTTCCATTGCCGGCGGAATGCTATAGAAACTCGATTTTTCAAGCAGGTGTGGAAATATTTTCGGAAAATAGGGTGGACGCGTTGAAGAAAAAAGGAGCAAGTTTCCAGACTGCCAACCGGCAACTGGACCCTGTCCCAAAAATAAAATGACGAAAATCACCACTTGGGCCATATGGCCCTTCCCGGCATGAAAGGGTTATTGAGTTTGGCGACTTTTTAAAAATATGGTCAAAACCGGTTAGGAATCGTGAATTTAGGCCAAAAACGCAATGAAAATGCAGCAGAAGGATGTTGTAAGTCGAAAATTTGAATTTCCAACACTGTTGTATAACCCTTTGATGCCTGAATTTCCTCCGGACTAACGGCTGAAAATGACCGATTTCACATTTTTGGCTGCCATTTTTTACTGGGAGCACGTAGAAAAATGGGACTGCCACCAATCGACAGAGAATTGATTGCTCTACATTTCGTATGTAAGCATTGAAGGGTCCCCGATGCACCCAGAAAAAGTTAGAAGCCGTCAAAGTCGGCAAAAGTGCGGATTTTTGATAAAGCTCCATTGCAGAAAATTAACTAATTGATTTCTAGGAGCAAGAGTTGACTCTGAGGCAGAATAAACTATACGCTATTTTAATGCGCAGAATCTCCCCTATCAGCTGGTGAAACGGCTTTTCCGCTGACGAACTACCGCCGGCTTTGGATTCGTTTGAATGCAGTGCTCGAACATGGCTTGAAATCATCAAAATTTCCATTGCCGGCGGAATGCTATAGAAACTCGATTTTTCAAGCAGGTGTGGAAATATTTTCGGAAAATAGGGTGGACGCGTTGAAGAAAAAAGGAGCAAGTTTCCAGACTGCCAACCGGCAACTGGACCCTGTCCCAAAAATAAAATGACGAAAATCACCACTTGGGCCATATGGCCCTTCCCGGCATTAAAGGGTTACTGGGTCCTCCTGGCGCTGATTTCTTCATCCGGCAGTATTTCAACATCCAACTTTGGATTCCCAGTAAAACCTGCTGGTGGCACAGCCACAGATGGTCCGACTACTCTAGCCGATAGCTTATTATGGGAATTCAGTAGCAACCTCCGGGTTATCACCGGGTGACGGATCGAAATTGACCAGACTCCAACGTCCACGTCCATGAATTCATCAGTGACCACGTCCTGCAACAGAGCCATAGAGCCATCATTCACCTGAGAGTCGTTGGAAATTGTGAGTTGGGGGAATTCGGTTGATTCAGTGAGCACTCCTGAAATCTCGTTCCCAAAAGCTTCGTCCTGAAGTACTCAGTAAGGCGTCATCATCTGGTCATCATCCACTGATAGCATCATCATTATGTTAGCTTGGCTGAAAGTCTGAAATAGGATACAATCATGTAGTTTAAGTGATCAGGAACCTGTAATAAAAATAACATTATACACGCAACACAAAAAATAAAACCAAGACACAAAAATAAAGACAAGGCAATCTTCTCACTGATAGATATAAAAACGTTAAAATCAAACGATAGATTAGAATATACCTTAAGGCGACAAATACGTTACATGTAAAATACTATATGTGCAAACAATAAAACAAAAGCGAAAGTGCTCAGGCACAATATGCACACAAATATGATGTCTTAGGATAAACACGTGCATAGATGTCAGATCAGTCATGACACAATTAATAACGTGCTAAACTTAAATGTATACATATGAAATGCTGTAAAAAATACAAATAATAATACAAATAGTAAAATTGCAAGCTAAGGAGTTCAAAGTCTGTCTTATGCGTTGAATATTAACTGCAAAATGGGTCAGTCATAACAGATAAAATAGCACTGCACATTTAACAAATATACTATTACAGGAAATGTAACAGAAAGTTGTCGAACTGCACGGCCAACATTTTCTTGGTGCATAGCTCAGGCTGACAATTAACGTAAAATTGAGAAAAACTATATACAACCATAAACAGAACAAAAGAAAGCCAAATCCAGGTAAACAAAAGATCAGAACAAATTACAATCTGAAGAACAGGAGGAGGTTCAGGTGGTGGCCTGGGTCGCTGTCGACAAGTATCTGCAAAAGAAAGGCTCACTTCAAGCATTATCATTGCACCACAAAGCAAAGCAGGCTGCAGTTTTAGCAAACTGCTAGAATACCGACATTGTGGTCCAACCGTGACTTCTTCTACATGACCGAGTTTTAGTACTTCCTTAACCACATGTTGTTGCAGCAAATTACAGACATCGTAGTAGCTCACGGCACCAGGAACATCCTCCGAACAACTGCAGATGGCGGAAGTTTCATCGTTTTCCCGGTTGGTGCTTGAATTAGAGACCTTAGGGTCTGACTGCACAAACACAAATGAGTCAACCGTAGGGCGTTCTTCCAGATTAAATCTTGCTTCCCAGCTATCATCTGTTCTGTCCAATTTGAAGCTGTCTACGAAGCACAATTTCTCCTCGAATGCAACCTCCACTTGATGCAGAGTGAATGTAGTACCATAATAATTACCAGTTATCCAACAACCGCTTACTAAGCAGCGAGCATCTTCTTTGTGGAATTCGATTCCCAAACATTGTTCCTGTTGATTACAGCCTACAAACTGTTCCGCTTCGGTCTCCATGCTGGAGTTTACAGATTCTTCGCGTTTTGATAATTGCAATTTATCAGCATCAGGTAAAACATTGCAGCCATCCGCAAGCAAAGCCTCACAAACGTTCACTGGACTTTCTTCCGCTTTGTCAACGGAAGATGTTTCAGAACAACCAATTCCCTCAGGGGAACCTTGCGCTGAACGTGTATTAAATTTCTCCTTGCTGGGATCCAAACAGTTGTCCATCGCTAAATGTTCGCATTCTGCTACTGCGGTCCCAGGGTTATTCCAAGTTCTGAAAGCACAGGGCAGATCAGATCTAGTTGCTGCATAGGCCAATGCTTCACCTTTTTCAGGAAGATTGCTAAGGCAAGTTCTTCCACCAGATTGGCATACGGAGTCAAGATTAGAGGAAATTAAATTATTATTAGAATAATCAGAATTGCTTACCTTTCTGTCACGAACATTTTGAGATGATTGCAAGCAGAATCTTAAAGGATTCCAGACAGCAGATTTAGTTTCATACCTGGCTACATCGCTGTCTGCCAAGAAGCCATTGGTTCCCACCATACAACTTGTGGAACTCATCTTGGTGCCAAATTGTCTTTCAGATGCTCTGGAGTTATCACTCCCAGTATTAGGCGTATCGACACGGTCATGCATTGTTTTGTTATCCATGGTCCACTTTCTAATCCTATCAATTTCTTGTCCGGAGACAAGGTTAGTATGACCTCTGGGCCTTTGATTCCATCTTGACCTTCTCGGACCTCTTTCACTAGCATACTTTAGACTTTCCACTTGACGGGTCAAGTTTTCAACTAGCTGCAGAATCTCCGCTGCTTCACTAGGGTCACAGACCTTACGCTCAGGCATGTTAAAAGGTTGTACCATTAACTTACTGTCTTCAGGCAACCATTGTGTCGCCGTTTTAGTCTGGAATCGTGACGATGTTTCTGACTGTGCACAGCTTGCCAACTTGGTCACATCCGATCCCGAGTTAAATCCGGGAAAGTCCACATTTCTGTAGGGGCTGACTGTACTCTGTCCATTTTGTGAGGAAGCGAGCGGATAGCTTTCGAGCGGAGAAAGATTAAGTTTTCCAGTTACCAGTAGATTTGCCTCATGGCGCTTCGCTATTTTCACAGCTTCTTCAAACGTTTCCGGATCCGAAATAAGAACCAACTGTTGAATGCAGTTTAACAATTTATTGACAAAGAAATCCTTCATTAATATCTTCTGCGCCTCCAATTCAATGGTAGGATAGGCATTTCTAACCAATTTCTGAATTGCTAAGGCAAAGTCAGAAACGGTCTCTCCAACGAGTTGCGTCCTTCCGCGCAATTGCGCTCCACTGAGCTTAACCAATTCTTCTGTCTTCAAAAGTGGCAGTAACTTACCTTTAAGGTCTGCATACGTGCGTTTGTCCTCAGAGCTCAGGCTCTGGTACGCCTCCAAGGCGCCTTTTCGCAAGTAAGCGGGCAGAGTCTTGGCCATCTTGTCTTCGTTCCAGGAGTTGGCTTGGGCCAAAAGTTCAAACATTACCATAAATTCTGAGAAGTCCTCGCCCAACCGGCCAGCGAACGGTTCCAAAACAATCGGAACATCCCACTCTGAAGCCCTTTCTAGGCAGTCGAGTCTTTCCATGGTCGAGTGTTCCAAAAATTCCAATCGTTTCTGCAGCTGCCTCAGGGCAGTCTGCTGTTGCGATAGCATTTCATCCACTGACCATTGATAGTTCGCAGGTTTGTCTCGTTCCTTTTCTGTTTCAACAGCTTCCACAAAACTGTCGGCCATGACCTGAAAGCTTTACGTCTCCTATAAATATTAAATGGAATCAAATGCAAAATTAGTCAACTAACAACAACAACAAAACAACCAAATTAGCTATTACGTGATATAAGAAGAATTGGGCTGCTTAGACTTCGCCCTTGCCAGAATATTTAGAGCAAAATACATAGGAAAAAATACTAGACAAGAAAAACAAAGAACCTGCTGCCAAAATTCCGTGGCAGAAAAATAGAGAAACTAGCCAAACAGGCTGAATAACGAGACCTAAAATCCGAAGGTCGAGATGAGAGTGTCTGCCAAATCCGTGGCAGAAAGTCCTTGGCCGAATCCGCGGCGAATCAAAACACAAAAACAACTGCCAAATCCGTGGCAGAAAACGGAAAAAATACAAAAACAAAAGTGGAAAAATAAATGATGGCCTATGCTGCGAGCGCAGGCAGGGCAGGAGTAGAACCTTCCCCTACCCTACTCGCAGCGCCAATTGTGATACCTAGGCTAAATTAGACTTATATAAAATGCAAGCCCAAAAAATTAAGTATCGTTTAATTATTATTTAATTAAATAAGATTACTTAACATATGTTAAGGCACACCCGAGGTGATGCCGTCTGCAGTAATTACAGATAAATGGCCTCAGGGCCGACGCCATGTAACACTATACAACCGCTGCTGACTAAGTCAGAATAAGAAAGAGCAGAGACCGACCAACTACGCTAAAATCCAACTCAAGACTGATGTGTACGGCTTAAAGTCGAACTAGCATTTCGCAGTAAGATGAAGTCTTTAAATACCAAGAATTACTCAGGTAATTCTTGAAGATTGTTAGTGAACCTTTCTCTAGCAAACTAAACGCCAACAATCATAATAATTCCAAGAATTATGATGCAGAAGAACAACTTCGGTTAAAAGGGAACAAACTCAAACCTAGTCAAAATATAAAGAGAAAAGCAAAAAGTCAAAAAGAGAAGTTTGCAGCAAACATTGAGGAAAGCAAAACCAATAATATGAGAATGAGGGGGCATCACAGCAGGAAGAGCCGTCTGGCTCGGTTAGCGACGGCGATGGCTTTTCATAACGGGGAACTAATGCAAACGGATAATAGAAAACTGGTCCTATTTCGCTGAGTGGACGTACTGTCCGGGTGAACTCAGGATCCAGATGCCGTATCCAAGTTACGTAAATATCGCCTTCTTATCATTACTTCTGCTTCGAACGTTTTCTTGGAAAGGGCCGGGCAAAGGTTCTGATCCTTGCCCTGATCAGACGGATCCAGGCCGTTCAGGCAGACCGAAGATGGCAGTCCTGACACAGTGGGAAACCCGTAATGCAACCCCACTCAGCGGGTTAATCCCTGACCTGCGAAGAAAACCCATCAATATCTTGTCCATAGTCCTGATAAGAGAGCATAAACACCTGTCCACTCCCTATGACCGGCAAGGGATCTTCACTCAATGCGGAATTGTGAAGAAAAAGGAGAGGGTAGGGAAAACGGAGGCCATGGGTTAACCACCACTGGGCGGGACCAAAACCACAGGAGGTGAGAGACAAAGTCGCACGCTCCTCTTTCAGGTTGCATCAGTCCTGGCTGGGGTTCATACCCGGGTCTCCTTTACCGCTTTGCCCTCCAGAACGGTTGTCCTTACCAGCCCCAATTTCCAAAAATCACCACAGCGACCAAGATTCGACACGCCCCTACTGCCCGTTGGTAGACGAAGAATTCGGATTCCCCGTCAAGGAACATACCCTGGAGGACCAGGGGGCCAACCACGAAATTTTGGAACGTAGGACCGCAGGGAAGGTTATTATCCCATCCACATATTTAGCGGCCGACTGGGGCAACTCAACCAAAGTTGACCCCAAAAAGTTCCGCAGGAAGGGGATACGGTCGTAATCTGTTCACGCCGCATCGGGACTACCGACGGTACCTCGTGAATGCTGGCGAATAATCATAGTTCGTCATGATCTAAGCCGTCACCTGCGATCGTAAATAATCGGCGATGCTGCAACTGCTCCCGTGTGCACTAGGGGAGCAGCAGCGCCCGATCTTCAGAGCGCCAGCTTCAGTTGATCTTACATGAGATGTTGTGGATCTCAAACGTGATGAGGGCTCGCCTCGGCATTCGAAGGAGACTGGCCAAGTCCACTTCGAAAAAACCATCACAGCTACGGCTTCGCTATGATCGTAAATTACCAACCACGACCATCAACGTAACAGGAATCGTAGAGAAAATAAAAGAGTTGAAATAATTAACCTCCGACGTACGTTAATGCGTTCATGAGCGTACTGCTCGGAGGACAACGTAAAATCGATCCATAAAATTACGTAAATGATGGTGAGGCTGCTTGAGCCGGTGAGCTGCAAAAAAGACGGCCTCTCCCGACGTTATCGGAGAAACCTGGCTTTAGCCACCGAGTGGCCAAAACGATCACAGGACATGGCTATATACGCGCCGCAGTCAGCGAGGAAAAAGTGATGATATACGTATGGGGGAAGGGTAAAAACCGATCTGAATGCCGATTTGTGGACGCTCAGGCATTCAGAGGCAGGACATATGATGCTCCGCAGGACATGGACCAGGGTCGTCGATGGCGTCGGAGGTTTGATTCCACTTTAGATTCGATTATAGTCGCTCGATAGACGAATGATAACGATTTTGGCCGGACAGGCCGGAAAACGTGAATATACGTAAGATCGAAATGAGCGAAATTCACAGCTTCCGACCCGTACTGGGTGGTTTCTTTTCAGGACTCGTCAAGACTTCTGGACCATAACCGAAATCTACTGATTCCAACGAAGAATCAGCCTCGCGACGAAAATTGATGGAATGTTGGGTGACGACATCATTCGTTTGAACCGATTTGGTCGAACTGACCGGTTTAAATGGCAGAAAAGTCGGCCCTGACGTGGCTCTGACTTCTACCTGGGCATTGGAAGGCCGTCCATGAGAGGCTTCGCCTTCGGAATTAGCCGTAGGTAGGTACGTAGATTCGTAGAATGGCGCAGAAAATCCCAGGACGAACGTACTGTTCTTATTTTCAGGCGTCTTCGAAATCTTCAGCTCATCGTGGCGATTTGGGATAATAATGGGTACTGCCGACCCAAATTTCTGAATTTCGTATCGTAGATGGAAGATAAAGCGCGTTTGGAACCGGTACTGGCGTACTGCCGTTCGCTCGAGTTGAAGATTCGCTAGATTCGAATCTATCTCAGGAAGTGGTGTACTGCCTTTCCGAATTCCAGTTGTCGCTTCGAAAATACCACAGGAAATCTCAGAAATTGATGCGTTATCGTTGGGGAGCGGCGTACTGCCTTTTCTCCCAAGCGCCGATCAGAACAGGAAGAAAAAAAAATACGCAAAAGAACCAGGTTGCGTCCTGGCAGACTAATGTAGCGGAAGTGTTGTAATTCCTGTAGCGATTGACAACCACTTGCTACTGGAACTGAGCCCAATGGCTAACGCGCCTGGCCTAACAGAAGCCAGTTCGTGGGGAGCCTCGCCAGTAACTGATGTTACACGTACACGTACCAGGCTAATAATAAATGAGCCCAAAAAGAACTACGAATAAATATAGAGCTTTAATATAAAGGCGCATTGGCCGGAAATGACTCATAGATAGACATAGAAATAGCAGGCATAAAGTACACATATATAGGAATATAATAAAGGCCGTACTGGCCGGGCATATAAGGCACAAATATAACTATACGCAGAGCACGTGGGAGCCACAAACGGGTGGGGGAAACCGGTTGTGATGACAAGTGCCATGTCTATGGCGGCAACCACCCGTGACTACATCAAACAACCAACTGAATGCCAAAAAACAAGGAGAGACTGAAGTGTCTGCATACAGAATATGCAAATTAGCCTGCAGACGGAGCAAAACATGTAAACAGACAACTTACATATATGCATCTCCACCATACGTGTGCTTGGGGGGGTTTGGGGGGGGGGGGGTTCCCCCCCCCAGACCTGAGCTCACCCCCCCAGAATCCGGATTTTTCCGGTAAAAAACCGGAAAAATCCGGTTTTTCGGCGGCCTTCGGCCGCCCTTCACCCCCCCAGAACTTCCCAGGAAGGAAAAAGAACAAAGGGGGAGGGGAAGAGGATGAAAAAAAGATAAAAAAAGAGAAAAAGAAGGAAAAAAGAAGCTCCTGCAATATTTGTGTGTGTAACGCTGAACACTTCTTCGTTTGCCTGGCAATGTGCTGGCATAATTACCACATATACACTTGTTGGTCGGGTTAGGTTGGGATGGGCTGGGCGTCCCCACGCTATTGGGAGCTCCTCAATTTACATGTTTGTGTTGTGTTGCGATAGGTTGGGAGAAGCCCTGAGAAGTTCTGAGCATGAGCATTCTGGGTATGTTAGCGCAAACGTGTTAGATGTACTGCCGGGATCTCGATCAGCCAGTAGAATCTAATACTTAGACAAATTTTTGAGATTAAAGTTTATATATTTTTGTAGCAAGATCAGTACATTCTGGTTTATTTCTTACATCCGCATCAGTTTTTATATAAAATGTCATCAATTTCCAAAATAGTTAACTACCACTGTAGCCGTTTACATCAAATTGCTTCATTCGTTCAAGTCAAACTAGGAATGATCCTAACTCGTCGAACGATATCGAAATTCCAAGCTTGGTATTGTGAAAGTACCTCCGGAAGCTGCTTTTCATAGTCCTTTCGAAAAGAACAAATTTGCAGGATGTAGTTAGCTGTCAACATTATTGTCGCACAAACGGGTTGTCTATCAATGCAGAACATCAAAGGTTTTGGGGTGACAGACAAAGTTCCAATGATTGGAGAGAGCTTCAACACAGAGGTGTGTGGGATGGAAGCTAAGATTTACAGAGGATTAAAAGTAGTTTAGTTGGAAAAGCTGTAGTGGAGAAGCTAGTACATTTGCACAAAACCCCTGGTTTTCGTGTTTTGCACAAGATAGGACAACATGAACTTCTTGAAATTGTTATTAGGTACGCTGACGAGACGTGTATTTTCGGTTTAATTTGTTGCGTATACAAATAAACAATTTTATCAGAGTTGATGTAAGGGCTGGCCCTGCACAAACTTTAAACTTTAATCTGTCTCGTCAGGTGTTTTTTGGTCACGTTCACGTGATATTTTCGCACAGTTGCTGCATTGCTTCTGTTTATACATAACGTTAACACATTTTGGTGCTTTTGAAGTTAAATTGTAGGATGTCGCCGCAATAGAGCCTGATCGGGGTAAAGCGCAAAACTTGCATTATATCAGCTACTATTCAGTTGAATTATACTTCTGAATTGCTACAACCTTTATGCCTGTCGATATGGGTAGTGGTGTACCCTCACCACTTTATGGGTCTCCAAACTTCGTACTGTGCCTTTGAGAGGGTAATTATTTTCACAGCAATTTCAGAAACCATTGTGCTGTGGAGTTTCTTACTTACCTTATTTCTCTCTTGCCGTTTTAGTTCACTATGGAAATGTGATTTTTTAGGTTTTTATCATCAATTTTAGTTTTAATTTATCGTTCAAGCTTCCGGCAAAGCAATGAAAACTGATCTTCCGTTTTCTTGGATATTTGAAATTTTGTAGTGTCACAATTTGTTTTTAGGAATTTGCAATACTTTATTTCAATGATGCCTGGATACACCTGGTTTAATCCGTTCACTAAGGATTCAGCAGATACTGTGGAGTCCGAACTGATCTATCTTTCAGAAGAGTTGTCAGCAAAATTTGAGTATTATCGTTCACGAGAGCACATTTTCGTGATAATTACTCGAACAGAGAGACCTCCCCTGGAGGAACTGTTTTTGGACATAAAGGTGGACATGAAATATGAACATTCAGATAAGAAGTTTCATTGTTTTCGATTGGTGGATGCCAAACGAATTTCTTTTGGAAATCAGCAGAAGGGTAGTTGGAGCACATGGGCACCTCTTCTCGGATTTAAGCCCTATTATTTGGAATTCCGATTAATCAAAACTGAATCAGTTAGTGCGGAGTCGGAGATCTCTAACTGTGATAAACAAACGGAGACATCGCTGAATTTTGGAGATCTATCTCTAAATCCGTGGTATCATCAGCTTTGGCGGGGCCTAAGTCGTCCAGAAAATCCGTTCAGTGATATGCAAATTAAGTGCGCAGACAAAGTCACACTTTATGCGCATCGTTTCCCATTGATGACCAGTCCAGTTCTCCGACGAAATATCCAGTCCGGTCTGTCGGAATCGGTTTCAGGAATTCTTGAAATCACAGATTTTCAAAGTGGCGCTGTTAAAGATTTTCTTAAAGTTTTATATTTAGGAAATTTCGAATCAATAAGTACATCATATTTCTTGAAAGATATTGCTCTGATGGCGCACCGTTACGAGCTGCATGATTTGCTCAAGTATGTTAGCGAAATCCTGACATTGAAAGTAAATCGGAAAAACATGGGCGAATATTTACTGGTTGCCTGCCTGCTTGATTTACGTACTCTGAAAAAGAAATGCATAACTATGATGAAATCGAATTTGACTGACTTTGATCACTTGCCGGAACGAGAAAAAATTTGCTCCATCCCCGAACTTTTCACAGAAGTTCTGAATTTCAAAGACTGATTTACGTAGGCATAAGGAGTATAATTTACATATATGTAATAATTAAAATTTGTTGCAAAGCTGGTATTAGATAGATGAGGTGGTAAGTTTGCGTGTAAAGCGCCAGGAGGACCTCAAATGAAGTATACCTAGTTTACCTTTTTGTCTATATTTGACCTTGTAAAAATAATATTGTTATCCTGATTTCTCATAGGTATGTTATCATTACCCTACGGAATTTTCCATCTGGGCTTGGGAGCGAAACGCCCAATACAGGCAGACCACTGTATGTCTGGCGTTGTATATATTCGACAGAAAATTTATAGAATAAGGATTATTTACGGATGCATTAATAATAATAATGTATTACATACATATTCAAAACTTGTTACTTGTGATTGTAAAGCAATGGATTCGTGATCAGTTGGACCTTTAGTTGAAAATGTTTTGTGCTTTCATTTTGAAACTATGCTAACATAACGGATAAGTATCAATAATTAATTTTGAATGAATTATTCTCTCTGCTAAGTATAGCTTTGTTATAATTTGTGATCATTAGTAGTTATTTCTATATTTGTTTCGTGTGCTCCGCTCTCCAAAACTGTGAAGGTATGAGAGGGAACAGAAGGTAAAGCAAGTTATGTCAAACTTAGTGAAGCATACCTAAAACAGTCTTATTGAGTGCTGCTGGGGGGCTTCCAATGAATATGAAATGATGGCCTTTGGACTCTCCAAGAGTGGAAAACCAATTATTAGAACCAACTATGGGACCCCAATACCTTTAGTACATACTTAGTTAGATAGGTGCAGAGGTACACATGTAGGGTGTAGGGGAATGCTGTAGTTTTAGGTCAACAACTATGAGGTTACTGGGGCGACCGATCTCTCAAAGAATGCATGGGATTCCAATTATGCATGCTCCATGGCATACCAATAGTTCGACCTGCCACCTTAGCTTCGTCTAACTAACTTGCCTACCATACCACCAGAACTAGACCTCCTGTGTAGCTTAATAGTTGTTGTCAACTTTGGTTTCCTGTACACACTAGATTAGCTTCATGGTTTTCTACCTACAGCGGGAGCGGAGGAAGTTATATGTCAAAAATTGGTGTACATAATTCCGCAATACCTTTTTGGATATCATAGTGATGGTGAAGAAATTCTAAATCTAAATCTAAATATAGGGTCAGCTTTAAATACTCTGTGAGAAAACCTTATTTAGGATAAAATTACTGTTTAGTAAGTAAAATTTAAAACGTAAATTAAAGTAAATAGATAAATAAATAAATAAATAAATGCAAATTGTGATCTGATCCTCTACAGTCCTGGTCAGAAATACTTTCTTATTTTCGCGAATATTCGCAGTTTTGTGAAGACATTCGACACCAAAAATTTTGATGAAAGTTCGCGAAGGGGCGAATGCAAAGTCCTTTGTGCATTCGCAGTGTTTCTGACAGATGCCAAAACAAGCAGTATGGTGCCTGCTGCTTTTGTAAGGGAAGTAGGCATAGGAAATATTGATAAGCCTGCAATGGGAGTTCAGCTGATGGTCCCGTGGTGTAGTGGTTTAGCATGTCTGACTCTAGAGCAGAAGGGCCGTGGTTCGATCCCCGGCGGGACCAATTCTTTACTTTCAATGGTGAGTGAAAAGCTGAACCTCCCTCTTCCCTTCTCTCTTCTAGGTCCTGGTTTCGTGGGTACGAGGGTGCCTGACGCCTCCCGTTCGGGCTTGTCCTTGGTTTCTTCCTGATCCGCCAGCCCTGGTAGAAGCGTTACACTTTAACTTAATTGCTAGTAACCATAGGTCGACTAGTCCATTTCACCTCTGTGTAGGAAAGAGTTTTAAATAGACAGCTGTGCAGTAAAGGTACGTTTAAGCTTAACCCTTTGACAGGTATGTAATTATTAATGTCCTGCTGTGAGAAAGAAGACTTGCGAGGGAAAGTTATTTCTGACCGGGACTGTAGTTGGCAAGCTGTGGGCCTTGTGCAAAAGGTTTCACTTTTTCAGCTTGGGTGAGTTGGGTGAGCAAAAAGCGCAACTTCTTGCGATCTGATCATTTAGTTGGCAAGCTGCGGTCCTTGTGCATAATTCACAGGATTAAGCAGCACATTTTCATGAGAGGGAGGAACTAAACCAGGGCTCCCCCAGATACCAAGTAAACGATTGGTATTTTGATTTGTTAAGAGTGGCCTACCCTAGAGAAGTTTGTAGAGGTCTAGTTTACAAACCAAGACCATTCCTTAGTTTGGGCAAAGAGTGGCACATCCTACCTAGAGCAATAGTGATTGCTTGCGCCAGCATTGGACGCGTCGCAGACATTGGACTCGTTTTGGGCTGCTTGATCTGCTAATTCAAATATAGTAAAATCTTTCGCTTTAGAGAAACAGGATTTTTGAGTTTTATTATTTGAAGTGGAGAAACAAACTAATTTATTCGTAGATATGAAATCTCTTGGTTCTTCTCGGTTCTATTTTGGGAATCAAAATATTCAAGAAAATCGGAATTAACGAAATCGATACCAAAATTGTTGCCATGATTTAACTCGACATGGTCAAAAAATAACCACACCAATCTTTAGCTCGGTCAGTCAAGCTTGGGTGCTTTAGAGGATGTCAAGGAGGGAGGAAACTTAGAAGACCTCCTAAACCCGTTTCAAGATATCTTTCCAAAGCTAACGTCCCGCTTTCCCCTACCTTTGGAGGTATGTGAGGGACAGGTTCAAAAATAAAAGCGTATATACGTAATTTTTGATACGCTTTAATTGGAAACGTATATACGCTTTCTGATGCGATTTTTTTGTCTAAAGTCATTGAAGCTCGGTGATTTGAAGTTCTTTTTCGTGATAAAAACCTGAGTTTTTGTGGGGGGCGGGGGGGGCGAAAAAAGCTAAAAAAGAAAATTTAACATACAGCCACAATGTCTGCAACCAGGAAGATTTGGAAAATACGCTTTCAAGGCGTATAAATGAAACGTATATACGTTTTCATGGAGAAATAATTTTGAACCAGTCCCTAAGTTAGGAGTGGTAGATGGAACTCCTTTATTAGGCTTATAGGAGAAGATGAGATCCGGACCGCCCTTTTAGGCCCGACCGGCTCGGCCCTGATGAAATTTTTGTCCCCACGCGGTCCTGATAGTTGGTTTGGTTACATATGTAACTTTATGCAGCCAAAAGTGCATTGCAGTCCCCCACCAAACAACCATCTGCAAGTAAAGTTTTGTACATATACTATTAACAAGCAAGATTTTATGCAAAAGGTTAAGTTTTCGCTGGATGGACATTTTCCGTAACTGTAAACCTGCTGCGCAGCTAAATTATTTATAACGGAGAACTTACTTGTTTACTACAAAAAACTAAAGCGTGCAAAATGTCTGAATGAAATTGTCTGAATACGAATAGATAATAACTGTTCATATTATTGTTAAGTAATTGTTAAGCGATATTTGACGAATTTGGTTTCATATTGTGAATTAAGTTTCATACAGATATTATTAAGTATACTTTTCTTAGCTGTTTCTTGTCTAAAGTCTCCGCTGAACTGATAAATTATTCGAAGCTCAACTAGGAGTCATCAATCTAAATAACGAATGAATTGTCCGACTTTGAAATTGCCATTGTGGAACGAGCATATATGCGTAAATACTGCATGAATCAGAAACTTTTGATTCTTTGAAAAGAAAGCAAGATTTCACACACAAAGCATACTGGCCTAATCTTAAAGCACTGCTCACACGCATTTATATAGAAATGCATCTTTATCAAGTAAGCTGCGTGTGAAGGTCCTGGCCGAGCAAACATAAGAGACCTGCTGCGCTGAGGCGCAGCAGGAAAAACGTCAACTAATTGTTGGTATCGTTATGGATTACTTTCATATTTTAGTACAGTTGGAGTTGAGTAGCTTACAATTCGTTCAGACATGTAATCAGTCTTCATGAATTATGGACACTGCATGTTGTGGCTGCGACGTCGGATTAGGGTCAGAATTTTAAGTACCCTTAGTTTAACAGGTCTGCGAACTCTTAAGGACTCCGGACGATTGGATCTATTAGAAGGTAAAACTACATTCTCAGAAATAAAAGTACATACAGGGTGGAGGCGGACTAACAAATTGGACACACTTTGCTAAACACGTAAACGATGCCACCTTGAACACCTTTTAACATAGTGACTTGAATTGGAAGTCATATACTTAAAAGTCCCTCTGCTATTCGATTCTGTCAAACCAGGCATTGATCTGTATTTAAATTTGGTAAATTGTAGTAAAATTTGATTTCAAATTTATCAATTTCATCCTTTAGAAGGTTGCATCTCTGATAGGTTTTGGTTGCTTTAAACGGTCAGAATATCTGAAAAAGAGAAAAAATATATAGTATAACAAACTTATATTCAGTTTTAACAATATCTACCTAATATCCTTGTATGTAGCATATATGCACGTCATCATGTCTGCATACTATATATACATTTTTGAACGTCTTAGCCTTAATCCATAAATTTCCCAATGGTACATTAAACTACATTCGGACTGCAGCATTGCAGCTGGAGACTATTTTAGTTCTAGTTTACTACATAATATATTGCGTGTAGCCTATGTAAACATAATTTTTAAACTTATTCGTTCTCGTTGTAATCAAAAGGTAATTATGCTTCATACCCAGTGATAACCAAGGACTGCGGCAGACAGACCCAGCAGATATGAACATTTATGACACAAATATCTGACCGTCTGTTTGGTAAATGCAGTTTTCTTTTGCAGTTAATTTTTTCTTCGAAAAGATAATTCAGTTAAAAATAGAATTTTCCACAAGGATTATAACAGTAGATTGTTTTTTCATAACAGGATGTTAGAGTTAACTTGTCCGTAACGGATGCCACAAACGTCTAGAAGTAGGGTTATTCTACAAGATGTTTTGAACTTTTGTGTACATGTATTCTGACAGAGAAAAAACAATTTTAAAATTTTCAAAATTCAATCGCTCGTGAAATTAAAGTAAAGAATGGAACGTTTCATAATTCAGTTTTTGCGTGGGGTTTTAAACACGAAGACGAGCATAACCCTAAACTGATAACCTACATAACAAGGCAACGATGGCGGGTTTAAAGTTAAGTTAACATAAATTTTGTTAGACCGGTTGGCATGGACCTATTCAGAAGTACATTTCAAAAACTTTTTCTCCCTATCGAATGAAAATTGTTGTTTATTCCGCGCGCGCTCTCGCACTCTCAACTTTAGTAAAACTGGATATTGGAACGTTAAATGTACAAAGGCCATAGTTCAATTTGATCTACGTGTGTACAGAAATGAAGAGTAAAACGAGGATACGTATTTTATGGGTTGCTGTTGATGATGAATATAGTTTTTGACAAAAATCCGGTTTCTTAGTCAAACCCCCGTTTTTGACGATTCGCGATGTTTTTTGTTTGTGGATGTGCAAAGGTCGTCTGACATGGGGACAACTCTTCTATTTATACCGTTTTCACTACTACTGCTGTTGCGGTGTTGTTGTTGTTGCTGCTGCTATTACTGCTGTTAACTTATACAAAATCTAATTAATTTATTTGACATGATATGATATCACTATCGATGTTTTTAAAACGGCGAGGTGAGGCTGTTGAAATGTTTATGTTTCATATTTTTAGTTCTTTGTGTTTGTTCGCCCCTTGCCCGTCCTTTTCTGTGGGAGAGTGCAAGAGTGCATAAATGTCAACTAACAAAATGAAGCCAACACTAGATAGGCTCTCATTTGAGGACTAAAATGTCCGCACAGTAAATTCCGAAAATTAATAAGTCGACAGCCAATTTGGCATTTGTATTGACTTCGCACCAGCACCTAGTAAACATTTTTGTTTACGTTTTAAGATTTCAAGTACACTACACTGTACATAAACTGTTGGCTTAAAAAATCCTGGTAAATTCCTCAGCGTATTAGTTTACGATTAACATCTAAAATTTGTTTTCAGTACAGAAACATTCTATAAGAGATTCCACTGGTTAATTATGTTCGTAGATGTATTTTTCGTAGTTTCGAAGTCTCATTTTTTAATTACTATCTCTATTGCAGCAACGAATAAATCCGTTTGAGATATAATTAATTTTCATGAGTATACTATGTACGACACTCGCTAACGGCAGCTCACTATCATGGTCACGCTAGCATATACTACCACATCGAGTTCTATTTTCAACGGCAGCTTTGTAATATTGGTTTCTCAAATTTTTTATCGAAAATTATTCAATTTCTACGTTTTAGCTTAATAAACCAAAAGTGTTATTTCTAAATTTCTCTCACTCAGTGTAAGCCTCGGAATCATTTGTTAGAAACATTTGTCTCTCTTCTGTTCCACAAGATGTGAAGAACTGGTTGTTGAAGGTTTCCACAGAAGTCGACCTTTTGTTCTAAAACACAGTTCTACGCCTTTTACAGTACAGCCGTCGTAGTGCAGAAAACGGTACAATGTCAACATCTTCTGATTGTATTAAAGCCAAGCGTGACTATTATTACATGTGGTGTCACGACTTTATTCAGAAATAAGCTTTATTCGCCAAAACAAGAGTTTTGTTGAGACTACCTTTCCTGGCAGAAAATGGTAGGAAAACGCTAAAAAATGAGCTGTTACTGAAAAGTGTTACCTGACTAGGCTTTTTAGTATTATCCAACTTTTACCTATTTCAGAAGCAGGGCGTCATCTTTCTACCATATTCTTGCTTAACATTAAATGTTTTGAAGGTTATTATTGTTACTTCAAGCTTAATGCAGAATTTCTGAAACCTGACTTGTTTTAAGATTTTTCTTCCATACTGGTTGGACTTATAGGATGCGACATGAGAAATACAGTAGGTAGATAGTTAAAGATTTTTAGCCAATCAAAATTACTAGATAATGATTTTTGATCAGAGGCTAGAGTTAGTTTTTGTAACAAATTATGTTTGTGATTAGATTGATAAATCAGATGTAACGTTTTCGGGCACGCTGAACTATAATCGAATGACTCAACAGGAAAAGATCAACCGTAGGTTGACTTCGCGCAAGGGGAGCTTCCAAATAAAATGTTTCGAACAGGAGAATGGAGGTTTGTAATGTACACTGCACATACTTAAAAAATTAGAAATTTCTAAGGTGCTCATTCCTCAGGTCCAACTAATACGAAACTAGGATAACTCTAATGGGATTTACGTAATCGTGTTCCAAGCATGTCATGTACCTAATCGAGACAGGCAATTGGGCATATATACAACGGTGTAGCGCTTCTACCAGGGCTGGTGGACCAAGAAGAGACCGAGGACAAGCCCGAACGGGAGGCGCCAGACACCTTCGTACCCGCGAAACCAAGACCTAGAAAAGAGAAAGGAAGAGGGAGGTTCAGCCTTTCACTCACCATTGAAAGTAAAGAATTGGTTCCGCCGGGAATCGAACCATGGCCCTTCTACTCCGGAGCAGACATGCCAACCACTTCACCACGGGACCATCAGCAGGCTTATCAGTCTTTCCTATGCCCGCTTCGCTTACATCTGCCCCGGGGTTCAATTAAGACGCGTCCCGCGGCTTACTCAACTCGGAATCGAACCGAGGGCGCATCCAGCACAGGGCATTCTGAGCCCAAGGGACCCGTGCTCCCCTCACACACGTTCAGATCCCTTTAGATCCAACCAACCAGAAGCAACTACGGGGGACAGGAACCTGGATCGTTGGGACTTCACCCTACCAGCGGAGCTGGGTCATGGAGACTTTCACCCTGCCAGACAGCCTCACCACACGTAACGCTTCTACCAGGACTGGTGGTCCAGGAAGAAACCGAGGACAAGCCCGAACGGGAGGCGCCAGGCACCCTCGTACCCACGAAACCAGGACATAGAAGAGAGAAGGGAAGAGGGAGGTTCAGCCTTTCACTCACCATTGAAAGTAAAGAATTAGGTCCGCCGGGGAGAAAACCACAGCCCTTCTACTCCGGAGCAGACATGCCAACCACTACACCACCGGACCATCAACTGAACTCCCATAACAGGCTTATCAATCTTTCTTATGCCTGCTTCCCTTACAACGGTAACTGCATGATGCTGAATCTTTTCCAAAGCTTCGTATCAGTTGATAAGAATTGAACTTTTCAAATCCTGATAACTTTGAGTTTAAGGTTAACTGGCGTAAGCTAGCTTTATGCTTACGAATGAGCATGAGATGACCTGTATAGAAGTTAGGGTACTGTTTTGCTAGAACATGGTATGGTCTCCCTTTGGATTTTGACTTAGGAGAACTTAGCCTAGTAGCACAACGTCAAGTCAAGCTCCATATTCAGTCCGTTATAGTCTATATCTAATAACTGTTAAATAACGATTTAAATATTGTTGATACAAACTCAAGAGTCGACAGTCTATAATCTTACATAAATCATTGTATAAATACATAATATACACGGCATAACGAATGTTCCGACCAAAATAACCGTTCCCTGTTCAGGCGAGGTCGAAATTTATTACTCCTTCCGCTTCTTCTGGAATAAGATAACTAACAAATGATCAAATTGCAGAGACTCCCTCCCCAAACGGGCAGAGAAAGAAAAGACAGGATTTCTGCCGTCCCAATTGCGGAGAATTTTACTATAGAAACTAATGCGAAACCATATGTACAGTAGTCCTTTACTCGATCTCATCCGCTTTTTGGATTAAAAGGGGGACTGGACTTTTCTGTACCTCACTTTTTGCTATATAGCTCTTCCCTAAATTTGAAAAAAGATTTATCCGCTTCCAAATCGTGAGTCATTCTTATTCTTATGTGATTAGTAGTTAGGATAGGAACTCTTGGTCAACTCACATGTTAACGGTTTTAAGGTGATGATTCCCTTTGGTCACATAAAGTTTGCACCATTATTACTCATTCATTACTTGGAGTTAAGAAGCCATTTTTATATCAAAATGTAGCTTGACATTTTCTCTTTTTAATGAAAACAGTAAACCCAACTTTAGTTCTCGGAAGTTATTTTGCTGCATTTTCGAAGTAATTTAATCTTCCAGATTTTTTGCAGACTAAAGTAAATTTTTTCGTGAGACATCGGTTAGGATCTCTTTAACTTTATCCCCCCCCAAAAAAGAGTTGGTCAACTTCAACGGCTTATTGCAAGTGATCAACAGAGCTTTAGAGCATGATTTCTACATCTTTGGAATGCTCGAGATGTGCTCTATTTAATGGTCTAAGGCAGTTTGCTGTAGCTTACAATTTGCACCCAAACTTGACCTAAAGTACGCAGATATAGATATATAGTCTGACATTTTGTAGGTCTGCGTTGCCACAGCTCCATGTTATTTCCCAAAAATGCGAATTTCCGGAATTTTGCTGGGAGAAATCTTTGCGCCAGAGGAAGCTCTAAATCGGGGCAGACCTAACCAGGATGAACTGGTATCGTTCGAAATGTCTTGTCTGTGATTTGTAGGAAGCAAAATTTTTAATTAGGCCTTACGGCTTCCAGAATATTTCATCAAAATTACTGACCCCCAGTTTTGAATGTTGCATGCAAACCAGTTAAATTTGGCTGTTCTCAAACTTAAAAAATTAATTTTAAAAATAAAATAAATTAAAATTCTACTTCCTACAAATCTCGGGTCGAGATCGTATTTATAATATAATCTGGACGTTGAACTACTCAGTTTTGTCGTTGAGCGGAACCGTGTGATCAGCCCCGTCCACCCAGGGTTTTTTTTGGTTTTCGGATTTGCGTCAACCTTGCGTCCCGCTAAATTTAAGTTGCGTCCCGTTAAGAAATTTTGCGTCCAGACAGAAATCTTGTTGAGTCCCAGACTTGAAATATTTTAGTGCAAAAATTGTATTATTTATAAAAATTTCGATAATTTCTTTAGTGCAAAGCTATTTAGACTATTTAGAAAGCTGATGCTACTTAACGGTAATGCACGATTACAGGATTACCTACCAAGAATATAGATGCGTCCAACATACACGACGGGGGGTCTGGGGGGCGGAGCCCCCCCAGAAGTTGAAGAATTTTTTGAAATTACAGAATAATCCGTAATGGAAATGTGTAAAAAGATTTTATTTGGCGTCTGTTGCAGAACTTAGTAATTTTCGATATATATGTATATATATATATATATATATATATATATATATATATATATACATATTATTGACACACATTATTCCGATATTTAAATGTTAGTTAAACTAATTAAAGTATTAAAAATTTATGAAATATTTAGGAATATCGTTGAGAGGAAAGGTAGCAAACATAAAAACATACATTCGGTTTCGCAAACTTTGACAACTGGTGATCCTTAATAGCAGGATTATTGCAAATGAGCACCGGGGGGTCTGGGGGCGGAGCCCCCCAGAAGTTGGAGATTTTTCGAAATTACGGATTAAATCCGTTGTGGAAATGTTTAAAAAGATTATTTGGCAACTGTTACATCTATTTTAACTAAAGCTCCTAACGCTAATGCATTTTTTGTGTTAATTGCATCTGTGAATTCTTGAATTTTGAATAAAGTCAGTATAAAGTCAATAGAGAAGCGTGTATGCTCCGTGCAGCGTTATTCAACTACAAAACAGTGAAGCATTTGTAATTACTATTAACGTTAGTTAAATTGATAGTGAATTGCTCGCACATAGGTCTTTTGTATTTGAAAATTTCAGAAAAATGGTAATCTTGCATTATTTTAAGTTGCCATTTGTGTATTTTTTGCGAAAAACATTTTTTTAGAAGAACCAAAAAATTTGGATATTCTGCTTCCGCTACAGTTACAAATTTTGTTAATTTCGGGGTTTTACTTTAGTACATACTAATCTTGATCCTGCCTGACCTGTTGAATGAGAACAATATAAATGTATATAAATGCACCTAGTAATCTCTATGTATTTATTGACGTGAAATTCATGAGTTCGAAAATATCTGATATATATATGGATGCAGGTGGACAACAACTTACAAATAACATTGAGTAACATTGAGACATGACTTTGCACCTTGGCATTCCATGACAAAGTGGGAAACATCGGGGGTCTGGGGGCGGAGCCCCCAGGACCCGAAGAAATTTTAGGAAAAAACGGAAAAATTGGTACTGGAAACATTTAAAGTTTTTACTCTTACAAAAGTGAATTTTCTCCCGAAATAATGTTGCGTCTAGCTTGCGTCCCGCTAAAATTTCATTGCGTCCAGATAAGAAACTTTGCGTCCAGACGCACATCTGGACGCAAAAAAAATCCTGCGTCCACCCCATCATTGCCAGGTGCAAAATTATGAGAGCAGCTTCTTAAGTTTTCTACAAGATTGTTCGGATCTCTTGAACTTTATGACCACAAGGTGTTAACATGTTCCACTTTGAACTTATTTATTTACTGATTGCTACGATAAACATTATTAGTTGATTTTTACATTATTCGAAAGCTCTAAAGATGCTATAGTCGAAGATGTAAAGCATTTGGTCAAATATTGTTTCGTTGATAAGTTACTATGAAAATTTGCAGATTCTCAAATTTTCATTACCTTTTAAAGTAATTAATTTTTCCGCACCGCATGATAAAACCAATTACTTATACCGTTGTATAGAGCACGTCTAGTGCTTTCGAATGATATAAGTACAACTAATCAATAATCATCGTAGCAATCAGTAACTATAAGTTTAAAGTAGATCATATTGACATCTCGTGTTTGTGGCCATAAAGTCCAAGAGATCCGATTACGGACGGAGGACCTTTTCAGGATAACCCCCCCAGATCCAGATTCCGCAAAACTTGACCAAATGAGCTGAAATTTGGTATGGGTATGTTTTCAACCACGCTGAGTTCAATTATCGCAAGATTTTTCGATTTCACGAAATTTGATTTTTTCGATTCGTAAAGGGGGCCAAGGGGAACTGAAAAATTTTTTGTCAACGATTTTGTTGAAAAGGTGTATTCAAGGGTTTTCGGGGTCGCAGAACACGAATCTGAAATTTCGATTCAGCTTTTCGTTAGCTTAGTTTAAGCTAAAGTTTTAAGCTTAGGATGTAAGCTTATACTGAGCTAACGAAAAGCTGAATAGAAAAACTGATTTTAGATTCGTGTTCTACGACCCCGTAAACCCCTGAATACAATTTTCAGCAAAATTGACTACGAAATTTTTTTGATTCCCCTTGGTTCCCTCCTTACGAATCGAAAAAAATTGAATTTCGCGAAATCGATAAATTTTGCGATATTTGAACTCAGCGTGGTCGAAAACATACCCATACCAAATTTTAGCTCATTTGGTCAAGATCTGTGGGATCTGGGCCTGGGGGGTTATCCTGAAAAGATCCCTGACGGACACAAAAATTATTTTTGGCTAAAAATTAGAAGACTTTGTCTTTTAATCTTCTTTAACACAACTAAATGCTTGGAAATTTGGGAGTTCTACATTTTTTAGTAAAGCGTGAGATGAGAAGGTCAGTTGGAAATACTGTAGAAACTTTACTTCAGTTTTATTATTACGAAAGTCAGGTCATGAAATCGTAAACATTTCTATTACATGTGCATAACATGTTCTGAAAACGTCAGTGTGACATGAACTTTTACATGTTTGTAACCTCTGCACTTTACAGAAAATACTCCCTGTAAAGAGACCACGAAATTGAAAATTTAAAAATTCATTACCCGCACATACATGTAGAGGCTGGGAGAATTTGAAAACTATTGTTCGCTATTGACCTTTATTATGACTCAGTTTATGAAAGTTTAACCCATAAAATGAGGGAAACGTAAAGGAAAAGGGGACACTTTAATGAGTTTTGGATTGGCTTCTGTGGAGGCACAGTTCGTTAATACTGTTTTTAATTATTTTAAATGACGTAGGTTTTATGGGAAACTTAGGACCAACCCTGCCCGTTCACTTCCTTGGTTTGCATGAATATTGAGTGACCCAAATCGCAGAAATTGACATTTTGCTCTATAACTCTGTCCAGAACTTACGTATATGTTAGTTGGATTGAATGAAACAGCAGAACTTTAGTAGTGCATCATTGAAATTCAACCTTCGCCCCTAAACCTACCTTCTTCTTCACATATGCATAAAGTGTGTAGGAGTGGAAATGTCCCGTTCAAAAGGTTATGTCGAACGGCTATTTATTGTTACACATATACGTAAATATCACATTCACATAAGATTTACACTGCCAGCAGAGCAGAAAGACCTTTGTGTAGCTAGCTTGGGTCATTTTAAATTTAAAACTTGGATTGGCCTGGGTGGGTTCGTTGAGTGTAATGTTTCTATAATGCTGAGACGATAGAATTGAATCAGTGTTGCAGCTGTGTTTATGTATATTTCATTCTATTCCTTCTGTCATTCCTATCGATTTTTTGCAATATGTTTATGTTTATTTAGAAGGTTCATTTCAGTTTCAGTTGTCTCTGGTCTTGACCCTGTATAACTGGATTAGCTTTACCAGAAATGGATATGTTGTAGAGGTGCTTCAATAGGTTGAGCCAAGATTAAAGTTTACGTTATGAGCTAATCAAAGGTTGAATCCAACAGGCGAGAGAAGGAGGATGGCACACATCACCTCAGCCCAGAAAAATCCGGACTGAGGTGGGGATCCATCCTAAAGCCAGCGGTTATGATGACGGACGCTCTACTGATTGAGCTACCCATGCATAATCAAAACAACAAACACCGGTTACATCTAAGAGCAAACACAATCTAGAGAGATTTCCTTGGTGAACGGGACAGAAACTGATGCATCTGAATCATACAAGTTTAGTCTACATATTTTGTGCAGAGATAACAACAAAACGTTGAAGGGGAAAGTTAATTTCAGATTCGTTTGAAATTGCTAGAGCTGTGTGGAGGAAGTTGGCTAACTCGGAAATCATACGGTTGGTTGTATACGGTTAGGATTAGTATACTGGTTTTCATCGTGCTCTGCAACTAAGTTAACACTGAACTTGAGGATGCTCTTCCTTAGTACGCTTAAGCTGAAACAGTAGCTTAAGCTTAACTTAGCTTAACTAAACTACAGTGACCTCTTGCAGAATCTTGGTTGATGGATGTCCAGCTTTGTCTGGTAGACGGATGTACTCCATAGAAGCCAAGCAAATTCCACTTTAACCTATTTAATTTGACACAGACAACAGTGAAAAGGTAAAGCCTAAATTACCCCCGATAGTTAAGTCAAAGCTATACTACCAGTGTGCACAGCTGGGTCAGCCTTAGCAATTTGAACGTCGAATGCTTTTGTGATCACATATTATGCGTACTATGCGTATATATGTGGGTAATATTATCTAGGGTATATATGAAACCTCTAATATAAGGTCAGATGCCTGTTTGTGCTTGTGCTTGTGCTCTGATGTTAGTGTGCTGAATGGGGGCTCGGTTCAGGTTTTGACCTGTGTACTAAAATTCCCCCATCGTCAAAATTTTCTCCTGCTATTGATTTAGGCTTCCTGGTTTGGGGTGGGGGTAAATTATTAGCCCTTGCCTTCCATCTATAGTATTTTATGAGTCTCCCCTATAATACTGGACTTCTCGTTTTTCGTGGCATATATATATCTATCTCTGACTCACCAATCTCAAATAGCTTATCTACTCATTGACCTGAGTCTAGTAACTGGCTTAACCAGTGAGTTTATTGAAACACAAAATACCTACAACAAGGCATATAAGCAAAACACCACGTCGACGATTGGTTCCAATTAATTTTCGTTAAAAGAAATAAAATTGATTATTATATTTGTCACTGCCAAAGAATACGTAGTCATAACTTAGACTGTCTGCTCTTTTTATTTGACACTTCGCCGTTTAACTTTATTTCCATGTTCCCACTTCCACCGACTACTTATTATTCTTGGTATTATCAAGACGTTAACCACTTGATGTTTATCTGTTTCTGTGCTTGTTCTAAAACTGAAGATCATACATTTGTTGTGCTACTTCTAATTGATGTTACCAGCAAAATCGGGAACAGAAATAAAAGTATCATTATTATCGAAGCCAGGTGGAAATTTATTCTTTAAAATGACAAGAAATAGTAATAATAACTAAACCTGAAGTGTTGTTAATTGTTATAAACTATATTTCATGCAATTGCACATAAGTTTGATGAAATTGTTTCTAGACTTGAGTTTGAAGGGAGTATATAATATATTTTATAGTATATATTAAGTCTTGTCTGGTCAAAGTCTGGTTCTGTAAACTGCTTCAAAAAATTAAAATTTCATGCTAATAATGCATTTTTAAATAGCTTCAATTAAATCATTAAATCTAGTTAATTGGATAGAGGAAAGAATTTTTTAATACAATTCTTGCTGATTTACCTAAAACCGCCTAAAGGGATTGCTCTGTCGTGGCCTTACAGCAGGAAGACAACTTTTATGCCGAAGGTAAATTTTGATGAGAAAATCAGTCAAAGTGTAGCTACTGGGCATCAATTCATTTATCCAAATTTACGCAAGTCTTCTTTGACCTTTGCCCGCAATTTCCTCTCTATAGACTGAGGCAATTATGCTTCTGATCTCAGTGAGGGGAAGAAGTGGCCTGAAGCCTTTTATTTAGCTATATATTATATTGAGAGAACGAGAGAACGCAAGAGAGAAAGAGAGACAAAAGGACAAAATGTGGATGGAAGGGGAATTAGGTTCTGTCTGGTTCGCTCTTATTTGACCTGGTTTCTTTAACCTCTGATTTCTTCTCTAGTGTTGGCTGGTTGGGTCGGCAGGGGTTGAATTCCTTCGCACTCCCTTCTTATCTCTTTCCTCAGACTAAAGAGGGCAACCTTTGAGAAGGCCTCCGAGAAGTTCATTAAATAGTGTTTATGTGTGTATGTGTGTATATATATGTGGATGTCAGTCAGTTTTCCCCAAGCTTGGCCTGCTTTTCCCCTTCTGCTCTTTTCATTTCCTTCAAGTCAGCTAAAGGTCAAAATCCTAGGTTAGGTTAGGTTAAAGTGTTCGGTCAATACTAATTGCGCCTGTCAGGCAAAAGCCAGAAGCCCCACGGATGGTAAATGGGGCACCCCTGCCTTCCCTTTAACCCTTCCGAAAGACATAAACATTACGTGTAGGACTGCTGGTTTCATTTCTCTGACTATACCAGAGTTAACTTCTCAGTACAGTCGTTTCTGTGTGTGCAGTTTCTCGTACTTATAAGTTCAACTGACTCAATCAAACAAAGTTCCTTACCTAACTTGGCTAAGGCAAATTCGATATTTTATTGAATTAATACATATTGCAATCTATAATTTTAAGTTTTTATGTGAAATATTTGTGTAATTTCCCAAACATCCCATCTTTGTGAATTGTGAAAGTTGTAAGCTTATGAAAGTTGTTTAGAATAAGTGGACTTTAAGAGAGGGCACAGAGAGAGAGTCGACTAGAAAAGTCAAAGTGCAGCACAATTATTAGCCTTCGCAGTTACGTATATGTGTTATTGAGCTTCATCTTGTGCGCTAGTGAAAGCTAGAAATCTGTAGTAGATACGCCTAAATGACTAGCCGAAGCGTAAAATGCCGACACAACCTAGTGCTCTCTGCACTTTGGCCGATAAGAAATATCCTTGACTTGACTAGCGAAAAGAAGCACATAACAGCACAAATAATATGCTTGTGAAATGGCTTTTTCTGGGTCCATAGGGTGCTACGTTAAGCAAAGAATACAAGAACCGCTTCTTTAAATTGTCCCCTTCGCGACCCCTACTGGCCTACCTATCTAGTAGTTTATTTTAGTCTGGAAATCTTAAAATTTATCACGGGTCGGTTCTTCTGATGCTATTGCGCCAACTTTGCACCTTCACTTGGATAACTATCCTGTTTACCACAATTTCAATGTAGGTAAAGCATGTTCCCATGCAGTGTTTGTGTCCCTGAATTAACAGTGTGGGCATTCATTCAAAATTTCTTATGTTTAAGCAAAAAGTTTAGAATCCGAGGATCTTATCTAGTAGGTTGACATTATGACCTGTGGCACGATCTAAAATGCCTTCTTTGAATTCATTGTAGCAAATATATATTTTTTAAGTCTATATTTGCTACCTAAATCGTATACTGTAGGTTGTATGTGCTTCATTGCTAGCGATGCTGAGCTAAACTCTTGGACAGAAGAACGATATGCTTCATGGAATTATGGGAATTACGAGACGTTCTAAACAAAACTGGCAAACGTCTGGCTTTAGCTTAAGGTCATCGTTCTGACTTAGTTGAATTGCGAAGCACTTGTAATTGTAGTTGTATTTGTATTTTCAGAAAATTTTTATATATTTGCCTTTCTATTTGAACTATCCACCAATGTAAGCTAGTCCTTATTGGTAGTAATCTGACCAGGGCTATCTGTGATATGCTAAATGAATGGAATGAAGGATTGCATGAAACCAGTGATGGCTCAAGTCGCACAAGAACCGGTGACATATTCTTTGGCATTAAAGGTGGAAAATGGTGATAAGGTACGTATAACGTATCGTATTCTTATTAATCTGTCATCTTTTCAGAAAGGTAGTATCTTAAAAGGGAGGTAACTAAAACCAGGATCGGAATCAGGTATCAGGATCAGGATCCATTTCAGGATCAGGATCAGGATCGGGTGACCAAAAACAGGATCCATTTCAGGATCGGCTAAAAACTTCAGGATCAGCTTCAGAATCGGCTAAAAACTTCAGGATTCGGCTTAGGGGCGGATCCTGAGTTCAGGATCGGGTGTCTAAAAACAGGATCCATTTCAGGATCGGCTTGTAACTTCAGGATCAGCTTCAGGATCGGCTTATAAGTTCAGGATTCGGCTTAGGGGCAGATCCTGAGTTCAGGATCGGATGTCTAAAAGCAGGATCCATTTCAGGATCGGCTTGTAAATGGATCCTGTTTTTAGACACCCGATCCTGAACTCAGGATCCGCCCCTAAGTCGAATCCTGAAGTTTTTAGCCGATCCTGGAATGGATCATGTTTTAGTCACCCAATCCTGATCCTGATCCTGAAATGGATCCTGATCCTGATCCCGATCCTGGTTTTAGTCACCTCCTCTTAAAAGCAGTACCTACATAACATATAGTTGTGCCCAAAGGTCAGCTTGGCCTGTCATACCCATTAGGGCAACCTGATAAGGAACTTCAGGATTTATATAGTTAGGGGTGCATTCTGCGTTCAGGATTGTGTGCCTAAAACCAGGATCCATTGTGTATATATAGGATCGGCTTTAAATGTCAGTGTACTCTTGATGTCAGTAAGGTGTTTCACAGAGGGACTCATAGCAATAAGAGCTCCTAAGTTTGCTATGTACTTATGAGAAAATTTAGGGGAACAGTGTTTCACGAAGATTAAGACTGGAGTGACCTAGGAGCTACATTTACTAGTTCTTTGTGAAGCGCCCCAGATGATTGGACCTGTGGGCACAATTCCTCAGTTCACGATGGAATATCTAACAGGATCCATTTTTGGATCGGCCTGTAAGTTTAGGATCGAATCCAGGAGTATATAGATTTGGAGCTCAGGATCTGGTGTCTGTAAACAGGATCAGTTTCAGAATCGCGTTTTAGCTTCAGGATTAGGCTAAAATGAGTAAATACTGAGTTCAGGATAACAAAATCCACAGCAGGAGTACAATCTGGTAACTTCGATACTTTGCTTCAAAACCCTGAAAGCTATGAATTCTGAAACTGATCGTGTACCCGATCTTGATTCCGATCCGAAACTGGTTGTACTCACCGTCTTATTTGAAAAGTTTCGTAGATGAGACTGCTGCCGGAGGCTGCGAAAAACCGGATTTTCCTAAAATAAATATTTAGCCTAAAAACAGCGGAGGGAGCACGGGCGGGCGCCCTCAGCGGCACCAAGGCAGCGGTTGAGTATCAGATTCGGCAATTAATGGCAGTGGGTGTAGGATTCAAAAGATTAATTCTTTATTTTTCCATTACTTTATAAGTAAATAACTAGCTTATAAGTTCGAAACTAAACTGCTCTGATTGTAAACATAGATTTTTGTATTGTGTATATATAAAGGATAAGCCACGTGATATTTACATTTACATTTATCTATTGCTTAATTTTACTTTAGTAAAAAGTGAGATGGGAATTGGACCGTGACCTGAACTTGAGAAAATAAATTTTGTGAAGGATCCTCTCTGCTATTCTTATTTTTGGCAGAAATCATTCTATTTTCATTCGACATTTGTTCTGCTCTCTCTGCCTGCGTCAGTGAAGACATTTTCTACACAAACTGGTCCCATCTATGTTTTTAGCCTTTCAAATTTGCAGCCCTTGTCTAAGCACAGTGCAAAGTACAATACTCTACATATAGGTATATGTCAGTCAGTTGATTTAAAAACTAAATCGCCTTATTCTGTAAAAAAACCCGACGTGGAAAAATATCGTTACTCATGCGTTTAGAATTAATACATTGGTGGACGAGGGGGACAATTTGCTATGTCAAACGTCAAACTAAGAAAACATCGTCTCCAAGTACAGTAGTTCATGTTCAAATACATACGTTTCAGGTTAGGTTATACTGTTTTAATAAAGGTTTGGTTAGGTATTAACAGAAAAATATTAGGCTTTGACATATTTTCGACTCTGTAAATTCCTATTCATTTGATTTTAATGTGCAACTGTATATCGGAAAATTTGCTGACATGACCAGGACTCTCCTTTTCTTGGAATTAGTTTGTAATGGTATGTAGAATCATATGTTTGTAAAGAATTTGTAATTTTTATGCTCACTTGTGAGTTGTGATTGTGAAGGCATATAACTATACAGAAAGATCAGTTGAAAAACGTCTAAAATTTAGATTATTATTGGTAAAATTTGAAGTCAACAGCGTTAGAAGTGCACAAAAACAATTTGCCGAAATGGAAAGCCAAGCCAACGTTGCATTACGTATTTCGCAGTGAGACCACTTTTAACTGCAGCTTCGAATGAAATTAACGATGAAACTAAAGTTAGAAGAAATTTGTTGAGCTATTGAAACAAGAAACTCTGAGCTGATATTGGAAAGACGCAAAAGCAGGGTCTCAATTCTGGAACTTTCTTCATTGCCTATTGTTTTCTTTTTCTAATAATTTGTTTTGAGCACGATTCGATAAAATTTTTCTTTAAACTGTTTTTTGCGATAATTCCTAAATAGGCGAGTGATGGTTAGTTGACAGTCACAGTTGGTTCGGTTCTAGATGGGATGGGCCGACATTTATTAAAATTTTGACAGAATGTTGTATACGAGGAACTTTTGCATGTAGAAAAAAGAACCGAAGGATTTGTAATTTGTATATACATTCGAACTACGACATAAATATGTACAAAAATCTATATGAGGAAACCGTAATGTAAACATCGGTGTGACGGATTCCTCACTCTCAATAGATATGTACGTACCTACCTATTCGAGTTAGAAACATCTTTATTTGGAAAGGTGAAAGTGATTTGTAAGAAATGATTTGGGTCGATGAGTTTTGGAGTAAGCGAAATCGAAAATGATTATTCGAAATTTTGTTGAGCATGTGTTATACATATTATGTACCTATATGCGTATGAATGTCGTACGACAAGTAGAATACATACAACAAAAATTACGACTATGCAGCCCCGTATGTACACATGGAGCGAATGAATTGTAATGATGAGTTTTTGAAGATACAAATTAATCCGACCATGCTATTCGAAAAAGTTTTTGCCGACTACTTTTATGAAGATTGAACCGGCAGTTTTTATACATTGAAAGAGTAGGAACAGATCCGTGTTTAAAAATTTTTAATCTTTTTAGTAATGTCTTGAGCATTGGGTTGTTAGGTTATAACTCGAATACGGCGGAGTGAACGCATTTGGTTTCATCTAATCCTTATTTATATGCATAAGCATAGCTGCTTTATAACTTTCAACTTTAACAGGAGGAAGGTCCGCATTAACAGATAACAATTCCGAGTCCTTTAATAGCCCGCTGGCGAGTCGAGGCGCTGTCAGTTCGGGATGGGAACGACAGCAAAGTAATCTTTGCGATATAGACGTTAGTTGCCATGTCGTATGACTTCCATAAAAATTCAATTCCGTAGGAATGAAGATTTTAGCAATTTGAGCTGGATACCTTAAGGTGGTGGTAACGTTTACCGCAGTCATCTTCAAAAAGTCATAACTTGCTCAACTTATGGACTTATATAGCAAATGATCAAATCTTATCTTATATAGCAAATCATTTTAAAGCTTGAAATGAGGATATTTTGGTGATGTCGTCAAACTTTAGATTAACACTTTCTACAGTGAAATGAAAAAACCATAAACCAATTTTAAACAAGGATTTCAGAAACCTGTGAAAGTTGATCAAACTTCGCTCTACTATATCACTCTATCAAGTGCTGACGAGGGTCATTTTTCAGTTTCAGTCATCCCCAGAAGACCTACAACTCGAGAAATTTATCAAAAAGTCAAAATTTTTGAAATTTCATAATTTTTCGACACTTTAAATGAGAATTACACAGCGTTGTGAAAGTTTCTCAAAAACTAAGAAAAATGACCCTCGGCAATAGCGCGCAAAATGTTTCTGTGAAATGGTTTGCCGTTTTATTGAGCCAGTTCGGCGAAATCCGTGTTTAAAACAAACTAACTGCAGTTTTTAAAAAATCGGTTTTTTAGTTTTAGCTTTAGTCACAACTTTAGCTAGACTGATGTAATCATTTTTTGCACAAAATGTGCCCTTGGACGGTTTTTGATTCGGGTAATCAGCTGTCGGATGTTGTATAGTTACATGCTGCAGCAATTGAAAAAATCTGAAAATTTAGAAATCAGCTGGTTTTTGACCCCAAAAGCTTTAAATCTGGTTTATTTCCCGAAATGTAGAAGATAGAAAACGTGGTCCAAAAGCAAAGTTAACAGTTTGATAAGCTCTTTCGATTGATAATGGGATGGGTTTGGCTAACTTCAAGCATCTCTAAGAAGCTTATTCTGCAAAAATTAACAAGTAGGCCCCAAAAGGGGCAGTATTCCTTAGTAGACCTGTTATATTCAGTTACCGTTGAATAATTTCTTCGTAGAAACTAGAAACTGAGGTCTTTGACTGCTTTTTCTTGCCACAACGGAGGGAGTCTCGCAGGTGTCCATAAGCGCTGTAACCCCACCTCCCCCACCCACAATTTTAGCCACGCGGTTTATCTTCTCAAATCATCTCAAATTGTGCGAACGTCCTGCTACAGGCTACAGCAACGTAAAGTTCGCCCATCTGACACTATTGTAAAATGACAAAAACATTTATATTGAGCTTTCGTCACAAATGAAACCTAATTTGCATATTCAGAATCCAAAAAGTGGTACATAGCTAGCCACACGTTAAAGATAGGGATTTTCTTGACCCAGTGCAGAAATACACGCAAAAGATGCTAGTATATACCGATATTAGTCATTCCGGCTCTAGCCGGAATAAAAATTCTTAGATTTTAACACAAAGGCTGGGTGTGCATAAAACACGGCCCCGGCCCCGGCCCGGTACATAAAACACGGCCCCGGCCCCGGCCCGGGTGCATAAAACACGGCCCCGGCCCCGGCCCCGGCCCCACATAAAACACGGCCCCATTACGGCCCCGTGCATAAAACACGGCCCCGTTACGGCCCCATACATAAAACACGGCCCCGTCACGGCCCCATCAAAAAATCATATTTTTGACTAATGGGACTAAATATAACCAATTCAGCATCTCCTAATCTATCAAATTAAATTGTTTAAATGTTTAGTCTTTGAGTTTGAAAAATCGAATTTTGAATTGAAAATGTTATCTTTGAACCACCTTTTTAAGTTTTTGTATCATGATAAACCTACAAATAACAAACTTTATGTTATGCAGTTATTAAATGTGTAAATTAAATTAAATTGTGTAAATGTGTTTATGTGTAAATTTATTTTTAATTTTATCTTGCGCTCCGAAAAACTAAAGAGAATTTACAAATTTTCATCACCTTTAAAATTAACTTGTTAACGAAACTACATATGACCAAATGTATATACATCTAGAATAGGGCTCGCTTAGAGATTTCGAGTGATTTAAAAATCAACTGATAATGTTTATCTTTGCAATCAGTAACTAAGTTTTTAAAGTAAGCCGTGCCGTATTGACACCTTGTGGTCATAATGTTCAAGAGATCGTAAAAAAACAACAATTTATAAAAGATTACATAAAATAGCATAAACGCATTTACGCATTTACTTTACACAATTTAATTTAATTTACACATTTAATAACTGCATAACATAAAGTTTGTTATTTGTAGGTTTATCATGATACAAAAACTTAAAAAGGTGGTTCAAAGATAACATTTTCAATTCAAAATTCGATTTTTCAAACTCAAAGACTAAACATTTAAACAATTTAATTTGATAGATTAAGAGATGCTGAATTGGCTATATTTAGTCCCATTAGTCAAAAACATGATTTTTTGATGGGGCCGTGACGGTGCCGTGTTTTATGTGTGGGGCCGTGACGGGGCCGTGTTTTATGCACGGGGCCGTATTGGGCCGTGTTTTATGTGGGGCCGGGGCCGGGGCCGTGTTTTATGCACCCGGGCCGAGGCCGGGGCCGGAGCCGTGTTTTATGTACCGGGCCGGGGCCGGGGCCGGGGCCGGGGCCGTGTTTTATGCACACCCCAAAGGCTCCGGGATTGTTTCTAATGTTTTCAGGAACGCCGGCGTAGTGTGTTCTGAAAGTTTCAAACATTTTGGATAACATTCGCGAAAGTTGTTTCCCAAAATACGGGAAACGTTGCCACGACCTTAAATTAAATTAATTATGTCCAGCTGGGATTATTTTGGCCGGAGTGGGATAGTTAGGACAGGACTTGCTGGGATCTTGCATTCTGGCAGGGCCACGAAGGAGCCCATTTTACCAACATGGATAATAGGGGGAATTTGTTTATAAATTATTTAATAGTTATAAAATATTTAGTACATTAGAAGTAAGCTCAAGCTGACAAACTTTTTAACGATTTTAAATAAAATTTGGAGTCAGCCTCGCTGAATTCGCAGGAATCTGAAAAGATCGAAGTTTTTGCATATAAATACCATTTTATCAACAGCAACAGTTCCTACTGCCTGGTATATACATAGATATAAATGCGAGCAACAGACTTTGTATGGATTCTTCCTTTAAATGGTTTCATGGTACCCGATTTGATTCTCTACCTCCGTTTCTACCTTTGATGACTTACGGCTGCCATCCCTCATTTTCCCTGTCTCAGGTAGATTGTAATTGCAGTCAAAATACACGTTACAAGATACAAGTAACAAAAGATAATGTTACTGTCAAGAAACATGAAATGATTTGTTTAGTTTTTTAAATTAGTATTGTTGGTGGGGATGTATCGTAGCGATGTTCTGCCGAAATGCAGTATGCTCAACATCAACAAATTATTGAAAGCATATTCGAACCGTGTTGCTGGAAATGTGTTTGATATTCAGCATGATTTCTAAATTCTAAGCGCGTAGTGTTCGCCGTTCGGTCACGTGTCGCATTAAATTGATTAATTAATGGTACTCAAATTTGTTTGGCAATATTTTTCTAGATGATAGGCAAATTGATGATAGGCATTACTATGTAAGTGTAATGCTATTCTAAATTCTTCTTGAAAAATGAAATAGTGAGGAGAGGAGGATCTATGAGACATCAGAATGCGAAGTCAGACTCCGACTGGACAACTGTTCTAAAATTAAAATTTTGACAAATGTTTGTGATTGGGAATGTCTCGCTTTTGAAGATGGCGGTTGGGGCAGCAGTAGTCTGGAGGAGTATATAATGTCAAATATATAGACATTTAAATTTAAGGTGAAGTTAAGTTGACCTATGAGAGCGGAACAGCAGTGGTTAAAATTTCGAGGTCATACATTTCCACAGACACATAAGCATATTCGTAAGTACGCACGTTCATATATGCTTCTGTGTGTATACATGTGTGTCTAGGTGTGTGTAAATTTCATTCAAGCACTATTTGGATGTTTATATGTACGCATATGTGAGATAGTGTCTGCGTCTGGAGGTCAGCTAAGGTCACAGGCCAGTCGGGGTCAGGTGTCTACTACTCGTGTGTCACAGAGAGAGAGAGACAGAATTTGTTGTTGTTGTGTCTGGCTGGGTTGGAGTTCACGTAGTGTCCTTCCTTAGCCTGTTGTTTACACGTTGATTATTGCCATCCCTGTTGTTGTTATTGTTTTTAGATAAGGAAGGGGTAAACCAAGCTTCTGCGTGTTTTGGCGAAAGTATCAGTATTAATTTAATTATAGCAAGCTTAGTCTTTATTTGCAACAAATTAGTTTGAGTTTAATTAGTTGAATTACGTAAAGTTTAGGGTATTTCCCATTCATTAGTCCCCGCCCTCAGTGCTCAAAAGTCTGAAACCCGACGAATCGAGCTAAAATTTGGTATAGGTGTGTTTTTGACACGCTGAGTTCAAACATCACTAGGTTTTCCGATGTAGCGAAATTCGAGTTTTTCGATTCGTAAGCAGGACTAAGGAGAACCAAAAATTTTTACCCCGAGTATGCTGAAAATTTGCTAAGACAGATTCTCTGGGGCGCAGAATACGAATCTGAACTCCGTTTTTCGATTCGATTATTCGTTAGTTCAGTGTATCCAAAGTCGTATCCTTAACGCCTTATCATTTATCTTGTACTGGGCTAACGAAAGATCGAATCGGAGAGTTCAATTCGGAGACAATTAAAAATGAAAATAAAAGAGAAGAAGAGAACCAGAAAATCCATGTATAGCAAATATTCAGTAAAATCAATGTCAAAAATTTTTGGGTTATTCTTTTTCCTCCACTACGAATCGAAAACATTTAATTTCGCGAAATCGAAACACGAAACATTTTTTGATAATTGAAGTCAGCACTCAGCGTGGTCGAAAACGTACCCATGCCAAGTGTTAGCTTCATAATTGTATCATGCCTTCGAATTAATGTTTTCGTTGTTTCAGGTATATTCTAACGGTGTTCTGTCGCCAGCTGCATCCGGTGAAAAGCTTAGTGCGAACGGAGAGACCAAGTCTCAGATCACACCTGGAGAAGTAGATCCATCTAATCAGTCAGACAGCTTCCTTTCCAACGGCGACTCTGTATCGGAATCAAGTCCACTTCTGTCCATATCTAGTCCAATTGTTGCTAAGCTGACCAATGGTAACTCTCCTTCCCCGAAGCAGACACAACAGTCCAGCTCGCCTTCTCAGCAAGCCTCTTCCGCTGCGGCATTCCTTGCGGCTACGCAACTCCGGGCTTCACTCTTCAGTCAGATCTTTTCTGCCCAGGTTGGTAATTTTAAACTGGAGTAGTGCCTCATTTTACAGTTAGTGCCTATACACAGTTTGATAAATATTAGGCAAATTGAAAAAATTTAAAATATACGAATGTTCAATGCCGGCTCTTCCTTCCTCCGACGTACAGTACAGAAAGTTTGCTCATTGGGGATTTTATAAATCTTTTATCGGATGGCAACCAGTTTGTCACCTGTGTGAACGAATATTTTCGACAAACACTGCAACATTAACGCTTAGTTGATCTGCTATTATAAGAATAGCAGGTAAATAATTTACCCAGTACCCCTTCGCAAGAATTGACAGCGGACCAGAGAGTCTTGCAGTTGGGTTTCGGCTCGGGCAAGACATGGCTGCTGGCATAATGCAGATATCGAATGGTGATATCGAATGCTTATCGCACTAGAGGAGAGAGCTTTCACGACTCCTAAAAATGTAAGGTGGGCGCAAAACTAGAATGAATCACTTTTCTTACAAGAAAATAATTCGACTGTTTACTGTATGCTTAGTTTGGTACTTTGTTTGATTGAGCAGCTACTGGTGTGCTTTTCCTGAATTGTGGTGCAATTTCTCAGAATGTTTAAGCTCTCTGTTGTAGAACTTTTGCTTGTTTTTCGTTTAGCAAACATATAATCTATATATAGTGTTAACAAACATATAATAGTATATATGCAGTAGGGGTGTCAAATGCAAAACTGAGTCTTATCTTATTCTAATAATTAGTCGGACGAAATCCGTATTATGCGAGAATGACACTTGGTGGTGACGGATTCTGTGATTTCTCTGGTCTTAACTTTGGTATAAGTAGTTATCTACTTAAACGCCTTGATTTGACATGGACATGCGAAGCCAGTGTGAGCTGGTAGAATAAAAATGAGAGGAAACTGCAGTTTTCTTTGGTCTTGCATGGGTGGTAAATTTGTTTCATTACTTGGTAAAAGCTTTTGTTATGTATTTTGTGAACAAATCTAGTGTTCTAAGGATTATGTTGAGAGATTGGGATTTGAGATGATTTTCAGTTTCTCTTGTTGAAATTGTTTCCAGAAGTCGTCTCGTTTGTTTGGTACAGTTTTCGCTTCAACGTTTCAGAAATTCGTTTAGAACTTATAAGGAAGACATCGATTTTATGCACTAGTCTTCGAGAGCAAACGATTGAAATACATTTATTCTCGCAGCTTTTACAGTACCTGTGGCTTCTTTCAACTCAAAATTCAAATTATTCTCAACATGGATCTGTGACTGTGTAAGCGAAGCAGGCATAGGAAAGATTGATAAGCCTGTAACGAGAGTTCAACTGATGGCCCTGTGGTGTAGTTGGTTAGCATGTCTGCTACGGAGTCAGAAGGGCCGTGGTTCGAAACCCGGCTGGGCAGTTCCTGGAGCAGACATGCTAACCAGCTACACCACAGGGCCATCAGTTGAACTCCCGCTTACAGGCTTATCAATCTTTCTTATGCCTGCTTCCCTTACAACTGTATCCTGACGTCAACGGTCGTCTCTATTAGGTATGCTCAAACCTCAAGAATACCTAAATTCAGCTAAATTTAAGTCTCTAAACTAGATTTATGTCATATGTATATGACATATGTATGTAGAATCTGGAAGTTAAGCCAGCCAAATTTTACTTCAGATTAAGTTCTCACTTCCCGTGGTTATGGAAAAAGTATACAAATGCATTCTTTTTATTATCTTTTATATTCTGAAAGCAAATATAGACGTTGGCTATCTTCATATATGTATTCTCTCAGTCCGGTTTGTTCTATATATCCGACGATATCAATATATACCAATTAAGCCGAAATTATAAATATATATCTAAAACAGTTATACAATCGTTAATGACATTCCAGGCATTCTCGAATCCTAAATTTCTCAGATACTTTACCGTAGTTCAATTTCTTTTTATGTATCCTTGTGGTCTTGTTAGTTTATCTATAGTTTTATCATGCTCTCATGCACCCACCCATCCAAACGTTACAACTTTTTTCCAGTTGGTGGATTCCTCCGACAAATTGCTGGCAAAACTACTGGACAATATCTGTTTTCCTTTTGTGAGCTCTCAATTGTCAATTCAGTAGAGATGAGCATTTCGGCCCGTCGGCCCCGCCCGGGCCGAGCAAGGATTTGGAGCGGGCCGGGCCGGGCCGAGAAATTTTTTAACTGCGGGCCGGAGCGGGCCGAAACAGGCCGGATCGACCCTCGAAAAGTTGTGAAATCACGAAAATATTTATGCATTCTGGTTAATTTACAGCAAAAGTTAACATTTCGTAGCATAATATAGCGTTTCCACCATGCATTGAAGCCTTTGTTATAAAGACATAAATATTTTGTTATATAGACATAAAATTGTTAGTAAAATTTTGGAAATTTTCTGTTGGCGGGCCGGACCGGGCCGAATTTTGTTAAAAATTGAATTGAATTTAGTACAGAAGCAAAGAAAAAGACTTAATTTCTGTACGTAATTGACGACAGTAACACCGCACTGGTATTAGGTTTCAAAAAGATGTCAATATGTATCAATATACTTTGCTGCTTATACATAGTTTCATTAATTACTGACTTTTTACCAAAGCAAGTACCTTCGACTAAAATCGGAGATGATTAAGAACTCGAATTATCCTCGTGTATAAAGAAAGAAAAATAAGGGGAATTTTGATGACAGTAAGCTGGCAGAAAATAATCTTTCAATAATCTTTGAATAGGATATGAACCAATTGGTGGACGACAACTTTGGATTAAACACACGCTTATTCTAATGTGCTAAGTAGTGGGTTTAAGATTTATCCTTAGCTGAGGTATAAATCTGGAACCAACGGTGCTGTTGATCTAACTCCACCAGTCAGTGTAATCCCTGACTGTTATAAACCATAGACATGGCTTTACATTAACATTTTCCTTATCCTGAGCTGCACTAGTTTATGGAGAAATGAAAGAAGAAGCTGTCTCAGGCTAAGGCTGCAGAATGATTTTGAATTTTTAGAACGTATCGTATATATTTGGACTTCAAGTTTGATGGTCATCTTTAGTTTAAACATAAAGTTAGGTAAACCTAACTTGTAAGACCGTCGTAAACCCCAATTTGCTCCCTGATAGGATTAAACTGATTATCCCCGATTAGTGATTAAGTATTTTATAGGAATCGCCCTAGGTAACATGTTCTATTTAGGTATTTCCTGCTTCGCGTAAGAGTAGAGTACCACACGAACGGCATCACGGAACGTAGGCGACATCGCAGGTATTGGCGCTGATCACATATTGATACAATATACGTGTAGACAATAAACATGTATATGTCACCGTAAAACTGTAGAATCAGGAATTCTGCAGAATTACTGAACTTTTCAGGAATTCTACTGAATTCCTGAACATTTCAGTAAAACTGTAGCATTACGGTGTAACTTGAGTCAAGTTTCGCCGTAACTCTACGGTTTTACTGAAATTTTCAGGAATTCTGCAGAATTCCTGAAAATTTCAGTAATTCTGTAAAATTCCTGATTCAACGGTTTTACGGTGACCTATGTATATATATATAAATATATATATATATATATATATATATATATATATATATATATATATATATATATATATATATATATATATATATATATATATATATATATATATATATATATATATATATATATAGGTTCGTTTCGGCAATTAAATGAATTTAAACATAACAAAGGTTAGATAAGCCTGACTTATAAGTCGTATAACTTATGTCGTAAACCTCAATTTACTGTCTGATAGGATTAAACTGGTCATCCAAACTTTGGGCAGTATTAAGATTCAATCTGGCAAAACTTCAAAATTTATTAAATTTCACTTTGTGCCTAAGTTGATAGCTTCCATAGAAAATTGTTACACTTTTATATACATTTTCATTTTGGCATCTTCGCAGTCTTGTATTCCAATACCGTGCAATAATATGCTGCTTCTTATAGTTCCTAATCCTGGGATCTTTTAAGTACACACACAGGCAATTTAATAATTTACCGGTTTGGTATACATACATACGCAAGCATCAACTGCAGAGCTTACATTGTCGGCATGTTACTTGTATATGAATTTTAAATGGATTAAAGTATGTATGGAAATTAATTTCAATGGAAGGGCAGCCATTGAAGGTAACTGTTAATATTTGTTAATAATCACATAGGGTAGAATCATAGGGGTGGAGGAGGGGGGGATGCTTGAGCAGGCTATCCCATGAACTAAAATGGCGTATCCCCAGTTTGTCCATTCCGCAGTTTGTCAACTCCCCAGTTTGTCAGCTCTAATCGCGATAATTAGTGCCGTCCCCAGTTTGTCAACTCTTTTTCCTTCCATCCCCAGTTTGTCAACTCTTTTTCTGTTCATCCCCAGTTTGTCAACTGTTTTCCACACTATCCCCAGTTTGTCAACTCTTTTTCAGTGTATCCCCAGTTTGTCAACTGTTTTTCATTCCATCCCCAGTTTGTCAACTCTTTTTCTGTTCTTCCCCAGTTTGTCAACTGTTTTCCACACTATCCCCAGTGTGTCAACTCTTTTTCAGTGTATCCCCAGTTTGTCAACTGTTTTTCATTCCATCCCCAGTTTGTCAACTGTTTTCCACACTATCCCCAGTTTGTCAACTTTAAATTTGTTTGTTCTTTAAAATATGTAGTTGCATAAATCTAAAACTGCAATGTATACTGTGTGGTAGCACATATCATAAAACAAGCAAATTACAGTACAAGTAAAATTATATATACATTAAAATTAAATTTTCGTACAATGTTCAAGTTCTAAATAGCATCGGGGCTCTGAAAGGCAATCGCTTTCAAATACTGAACAGGAGTTTTCATTTCAATTTCGGTCATAATTCTCATCAACTGTCGGTTCACGCGCTGGTAATCGGCATTTTTTGGCGGTAACTGATGGCCCGTTTGGTGACGAGAAATGTCGTCTGAAATTTTGTTGTGCTCCTTCATCATTTGTCTGAGGAACCTAAATACATTCGGATGAGGAGTAGCAATGAACCTATTCAGACGAGAATGCCAACCCTCCACGTGATTATTCGTTCGGATTTCCACGAGATACCATAACCAACTCCTTTCGAAGGAAGCCGAATTTCCTAAAAATCAAGAAGTTCGTCAGCCATACCCCTCAAGCAAGAGTGCATAATTGCACTATATATAAGAGGAAGAGTAAGCCACTGGAGCGCTCCTCTTCTTGGCATTGTGTAACGGTGCTCCGACCACAATACGCGAATGCTCCCCCGTTTGGTGGGGGGGTAGCTCTCTTCGACAAAGCATACCCCCCTCCGTTTGGTGGGGGTAGCAGAAAAGAGGTCCCCGTTTGGGGGGGCAGCCAACAGCCAATCAGATTGCAGAGACCCCCTCCCTGTTTGGTGGTGGGGTGTAGCAGAGGATTACGGTAGTTTTTGTTCTATTTGAAAAAGGGTCCCCGTTTGGTGGGGGTATGCAAAAGGGGTCCCTGCGTGTGGGGGGGGGTAGGCAAAAGAGGTCCCCGTTTGGGGGGGAGGTCGCCAGCAGCCAATCAGATCAGCCAATTTCAGCCTGACTTGGCGACCCACCCCAAACTGGGACCCCCTTCTGCCTACCCCCCCACCAAACGGGGACCCCTTTTGCATACCCCCCCACCAAATGGGGACCCCTTTTGCATACCCCCCCACCAAATGGGGACCCCTTTTGCATACCCCCCCCCCCCCGCCAAACGGGGAGGGGGTATGCTTGTCGACCCCCCCACCAAACGGGGGAACATTCGCGTATTGTGGTCGGAGCACCGTTACGCAATGCAGTGAAGAGAAGCCCTCTAGTGGCTTACTCTTCTTCTAATATATAGTGCAATTATGCACTCTTGCCTCAAGTATACTGAATATTTCATGTCGTATGACCCGAATAGGCTTAATTTAAATATGCAAATTAGATTTGCCGTATCTTGTTTAGTTTCCGTATATTCCATAGTTTAAGCGTTTAACTTGCTGCCATATTGTCCTAGATAGATCAAACTTAAACTCAAGTTGACAAACTGGGGATAGTGTGAAAAACAGTTGACAAACTGGGGATGGAATGAAAAACAGTTGCCAAACTGGGGATGAACCGAAAAAGAGTTGACAAACTGGGGATGGAAGGAAAAAGAGTTGACAAACTGGGGATGGCACTAATTATAGGGAATAGAGTTGACAAACTGGGGAATTGACAAACTGGCGAGTTGACAAACTGGGGACAAACCACTAAAACTTTTGAGTGGCTTGTCAGGGATGGAAACTGGGTCACTTTTTGTGACCCATGACCCACACGACCCAAACGCAAATTTGACCCACCCAGACCCAAGGCGACCCATAAAATTTTAAAATTTGGTGACCCAGACCCAAATGACCCAAACGTTTTCGTGACCCAGACCCAACTGACCCAAGAATTTTTGTGACCCAGACCCAAATGACCCAATAGATTAACGTGGCCCAGACTGATTTTACCTAAACGTGGTTGTCCTTTTGTGCAGTAATTTTAAAACACCGTAAATTTTGAAAAGAGGCAAGAATAAGAGATCTTTTACGCTTTCCCCCAGCCCTAACTTTTGTTTTTTTGAATCCAGAATAAGTACATTTCACTCTTTTTGTGAAACTAAATCGACAGTTTGTTTTTTACAAAAATCAGTTAAACATGGACCGGCGGTTTTCAATTTCGATTCATTAGATTTGCAACCTCAGACAAGGACCCGGTTTTTAAAGAAAATGTGAGACGAGGGATCTCTCGCGATTTCCCCAAAAGCCATAACTTCTGATTCTTTTTGTAACCTTTGATTAACTTTTGCTCGTCCTGGCCTGGAAGGCCTATGAGGTCAACTATATAATGTGTGATAGTATAGACAAGGAGTGAGCGACAAGGTCCACTCCACACACTGCACATATGAGAACCCTATGCCGGTGGAAAGTTTGTAGCATGTATTCAAAAAGCTGATCACTCAAGATCACTGGTAAAAGCTAAGGGTCCTAACGAAATTTCAAAGCTTTTCTTGTTATGATTCTATATTTCAAAATCCATAGAAATGTGTTCACCATGTTACGTGGCTTTTACTATATGAACCCGCTGAAATAAAATGGATTAAAAAATAAAAATAAAAACCCGCAACTCACACTTAATTCGACTATTTCTGCGAAGCGGGTAATAAATTCAATAAAATGGTTAGTGATCGCGCCGAAGGCGCGAAAATTTTTTAAGGAACACTGGGTTTTATTTTAAAATTGGCTAAATTTCCACCAGAAAAATTGAAACTGGAAGCTACTTTAAATATTGGCAAGACCCTATGACCCAGACCCAAAATGACCCACTAAAATTTGCTGACCCACACCCAAAGTGACCCACAGGAAGCTTGACCCAGACCCATATTGACCATACGGTTTCACAAAATTAGTGACCCAAGACCCAGTGACCCAAGCAAAAATGGCGACCCAAACGACCCATGACCCAATGACCCATGACCCAGTTTCCATCCCTGTGGCTTGTACCTTAAGAATGAATTAACGAAATGTTTCGGAATATTAATGTTAATTTTATTGAAAGTTTTGATGTTCTCATAGGTCTTCGGTTTTAGAAAAGATTTCAAAATGTTGGCCTATTTTTAGGAACAATTAAGATCTATAACTAAAAACTTCGGCGAAGCCGGAAATTTTTTAAAAAGTTAAGTGTAAAAACTAACTTTTTCCGCCATTTCTGGTCACTCCTTGTCCATTTTCCTTACTCCTCCTCCCCGACAGAGGTAAGGCTGGCACCATCTCCGGGGGGCTTGGACACCCTCTAGACCCCCCGAATTAACCACTATGGTTATCATGTAAAATTCTATACTGCCAGTTGCTCATATTCCTGCTTTGTTGTGCTTATGTTCGTTTCATTGAAAGCTTTGACTTTACATATGTACACGTATGCAGTTTTCCGTAAATCTTTGATTTATACACATTATTATTATTATTATTATTATTATTATTATTATTATTATTATTATTATTATTATTATTTCCTTTTCAAAATAAATATTGAGGAACAATTAGATTTATGCATTTGTATGCTACTGCTGAAAGACATTGTTCTGACATGTCAGCTCCAGCCCATGTATTAATTTAATAGGTATACAGTTATATGTGGAAATGAACGGCATAGGGAGGGATTAGGTAACTTTTAAGCTTACCTTCCATCCCGTTTTGGAATAGAGTTATGTAATTAGTACATGTATGTAAATTTAAAAGAATATGTAAAATGTTCATATACTAATGCAACATATTCAAAATGAATAAATAAGCTTGTAATAAACAGAACAGAAGGTAAGCTTTAGGTCCCTTCCCTCCCACCCAAACTCGGAACTTGCAAAGGTCGAGAGAATAGGGGGCGGAGAGGTATTATATATATTCCCAGTTTTCAACTCGACTAGCTGAGTTAAACTCCAAATATTCACGTATGTCGAAACCGTCTGAATCCGAAAATAAAACTTTGTCTACCGATTTTTTTGGAGAACGAGAAAGCTAAAGATCGACATTAGTTAGCTGAACCAATTTAATTCCAATGTTTGGGTTGGACAGTTCTAGGAACCATAGCTAGTTGTGACCCTTATCCGTAGTGGAATTAAGGGAACACGTGGAAGTGTACCACTTCCATAATTGGGTCTGGTGGTGACGGGCCACAAAATAATAAATATTTTTGAATTGCCATTGTCTGCTGTTTCTATTTGTATTATCAACGCTTCCTTATTTCCCTATAATGAACCAGAGTTTAAGTTGTCGTAGGTTGCACGATGTCGCGTTTATTTCAGTATATATAGGTATTTCACATTTTCAGGATATTACCGTTCATTAAAGAAGAATTTTTAGTTCTAAACACCAGTGATGGAACCGGGTCACTTAAGCTTGACCCGGTGACCCGGTGACCCGGTAGAGCCCTGACCCGGTGACCCGATGACCCGGTGACCCGGTTTTCCAGAAAATTCCAAAATCTGCAAAAAATTTCTGATTTTGCCTAAGAACGCTAAATTTTTGGCTTCCGTGTTCCATCACCACCCCAAAAAGAATAACTATGACGTACATGCATTTGCTGTATGTTTTTTAATATGCATTTGATGGTAGCTGTAGTTTTTCTAAATTAATGCGATTTTAATTGCAACACCAATTTATCCGATAATTTTGTAGTTCTAATATGTCACTAATATGTCTATATCTAACATGTCTAGCATTTGTCCATGAACACGGAGCATATACTTTAAAAATTTGGTTTTTCATTATCTATTGCGTTAAATTAAATTAAATTAAATTGTTCACTTACTTCAACGTTTACCTGGTTTCGAAAATAATCTGAAAAACATATTCTACTGAATACAGTTCTGTAATAATCATAAAAACCTATAAAAGCTAGACAATAATTTGGCAGACAGACAGATTCAAATAACATCACGCTGCGAAAATGCTCAAGACTAAAGTATAAAAAAGCCAATTAATATTGGACATTGAACAAAAATGTAAGCTGAAATTTTAGCTTGGTAAGTCAAAAATTTCAAAAATTTGAGGTAAATTCAGAAAACCGGGTCAAGACCGGGTCGAAGCTCTTGACCCGGTGACCCGGTGACCCGGTCCAAAAAGTGACCCGAACTGACCCGGTGACCCGGTGACCCGGTGACCCGGTTCCATCTCTGCTAAACACAATTTAATTTTGTAATCTACTTTTAGACCGCTGCTTTGAGTCAGCACAAATCGGCGGAGCTTACTGCTGAATCAGCTGTTGGCGAGTCGGCATCGCCTGGATCCTCAGTTGCGTCAATCCTGGGTGGAACAGGGACATCAGCCACAGGACCCGCCCTTTTGTTGGGGTGCAGCGGCGGTCTGGGTGCTTCACCTGCATCCACAGCTTCTAGTCACGGGATCAGTGGCCCTTCAGCCACGCCTATGCTGCAGAAAATGGTGCAGCGTGTGGCTGCAGCCGCTGCAGCACAGGAAAACACTGCTCTAAGTCAGGTGGGAGTTGATTTGGTATTGTATACATATATGTACTGTTTACCTTGGTCGTATATGTACAATATTGAATCTTCTGTTGATATCATCAATTGTACAAAACCAAGAGTATACATAATAACTAAGAGTGTGACAAGCGCAGCACTCTTAGCTACCAGGCTGGGGACATCATCTGCACTAACGGCCTACCCCCCCTCCACAAATTGGACCCTAGTGACCCCCCACAAAACAGACCCTTCAACCACCCCTCCACACAAAACACTACAGACCCTAGTAGATTTCACTAGGGTCTGATTGGTGGGGGGGTCATTTCACTGGGGTCCAATTTGTGGGGGGTCATTTCACTAGGTCACTTCACTAGGATCTGTTTTGTGGGGGGGGGGTTGACTACACTCTTAAAAAGACTCCTGTAGAAATTACAGGAATTCTTGTAGTTCTCTACAAAAGTGCTCCTGTGCGGTCAGTCACTAGCGGAGCTTCCTGTATTTTCCACAAAAGTAAATTTTGTATTTTTTACCGGTCTCTGGAATAGTAAAAATTACAGGAGTTTCCTGTAGAAAATACTAAGCAAACCTGTAGTTTTTATTACAGGAATTTCCTGTAGAAAATACAAAAGAAACCTGTAGTTCTGTTCGACTTTTTTTACAATCCTATATCAGATACCAAACCTGTATTTTTTACAAGACAAAACCTGTAAATTTTACTGGAGCGACCTGTTATTTCAGAAGGGGGGCAGGTGTGGGGGGCGGCCGCTCCCAAAATATTTTCGGCAGGGAGCGGCCGTTACAAAAAAAATCACCCACTGGGTGTTGGAAGACTGAAAATTTGAAAAAATTCAAAAATTTCAGTCTTCAATCATTATGACTACTGTCGCCCTTATATACAAAATTTGCGTTATCAGCGTATCGAATACTTTCCTGTGAGCAAACCTGTAAACCAGTGAAAACTACAGGTTTCATTTCTACTGAATACTGGTCTAACTTGTAATCAATTCTACCAAAGCATGTCCGGTAAACACTACCAACGATGACCTGTAGAAATTACAAGACTCAAACTGTATTTTCTACAAAAGCTTTTGTACTTATCATCTACAAAAGTGATTCCTGTAGTTTCTACAGGAACATTTCTAAGAGTGTAGGGTGTGTTTTGTGTGTGGGCGGGGGGTCACTAGAGTCCAGTTTGTGGGGGGGGGGGGTAGGCCGTTATCGTGCAGATGATGTCCCCAGCCTGATAGCTAAGAGTGCTGCGCTTGTCACACTCTTAGTTATTATGTACTCTTGACAAACGTAATCAATGCAAATTTTGTAACTTGGTCAAAGCAAGAGTCATCATATAGAATCATCGGGTCTTTCCCATTATCCTCCCACAGCTCCTAAGAAGTACCGAAGAAGCACAATTTGACTGATTGAGTTGAAATTGGGTGTGGGTAGGTTTTCGGACTTGCTGATTTGCACTAACGGCCTACCCCCCCCCACGAATTGGACCCTAGTGACCCCCCCACAAAACCGCAAATGCAAATGCAAAAATTTTAAAAGTTTCAAAAAATTTTTAAAATGTTTTAACTGAAAACCTACCACTACAAAATTTCAACTCAATCCGGCAAATTGTGCTATCTTCGATATTTCTTTGGAGCTGTGGGGGGATAATGGGAAGGACCCGAATCATCTGTTCTATCATTGCTCATAGAATTATGTGTATATAGTGCTTAGCTTACATCAGCATGGTGATTGTCTGCAACTTCTGCTTTTTACTTGTTTTAGTTGGTTGGTTTGCCCGTAGTAACGTCTGGCGGAGTTGCATTCCCAGCTGGTTTGGTGGAATCTGTGTTCTCTTCTGGCTCTGGTACGGCGAATGCTGTTGGTGGCGCCATAGCTGGAAGTGGTCTTTCTGGAGGCTCAGGCGGTCCCAATGCCGCAACCAACATGCCCTGTGCAGAACCTTGTGTTGTGTGCGGAGATAAAGCTTCCGGTTTGTCTGATTATATATATATATATACATACAATATATATATATATATATATATATATATATATATATATATATATATATATATATATATATATATATATATATATATATATATATATATTATAATAATAATAAGCGGACTAATTCTAAAAGGTGGCGAAATGATTTTTACCTATATAACTCAATTATTTAAGTTTAACAATGTAGTGCAGAGTTGATTTCCGGGTTCGGGTCTAATTTTTAGTGGCATTCGGTCCGAATAGATGCCTGAAAATACAAATAACATCACAAAAGTTATATACATAATTGAGTTCTAAAGCTAGGTTTAGCATTGTTTCCGATATGTTTGCTGTCATAGCATCGAAAACGAGTAGTAATGGTGTGATTTAGACCAAAATCCAAGTATGGATGGATTAAACAAATATCCGGTATCTGCACGGGTCCGGGGAGATCAATCCGGGACCCGGTCTAGAAATTTAGACCCGGATCCAACTCTAAATTAATGAAAAGTAACACACCTACTCTAAAATTTATAAACTTCATTTTAAATCAGTGACCAAAAGCACATTTATGCCAGGGTCTTTTGCAGGGGGTAAATTTACACCTTTTTTGTAGATATATTATTATTTGCTACTATTATGTAGCTACATGTTTACATTTAATGTTAACAATCATAAAGAACCGTGTTATTGTAAGCAGAAGTAACGTCGACTGTAATGTATCTAATTAATAGCATCAACCGAATTTAATATTTTATTTGACTCTTAATTTCTTGGATTGACCTGTCATCTGCACCGGGTCAATTTTAGAAGCATGGGTAAAATCCCTGAAGGCTATTTTTTGCTTAAAATAGTCTCTCAGTAGATTTACCGCTAACGACAAAAACATCCAACATCAACTAGAGTTGTTTCGTTTCTACACATTAGTCTATTACATCTTCTTCTTAACCATTTCATTATACAAATTGAACCTCCGGGGAGGGGGCGGGAAAGGGGGAGGGAAGGTAGAGGGGGAAAAAGGAGCTAGCATCATCGTCGGGGGAAGGGGGGGGGGGGGGGGGGGGGGGGGGGGGGAAAGGAGGGCGGCGGGCGGGGGGGGGGGGGCCCAAAAAAAAGAGGGGGAAGGAGATTATACAAATTGCATTGCTCCGAGTTCTCTGTTCTTCAGTTCATTGTTTTGAGACACTGAATTATGTCTGTCGCAGTTTTACCAGTCACATTTCGAAATATCCTAGATTTTATGATATGATCTCACGCAGCTCCCCTTTTGACCCGGCTCTAATTGCCCGGTCTTGCGTTCTTCGCTTGAGGACTCCATATTCTGCTAAATTCTTTTTGTTAGATATGTCGTGTAAATGCTGTTTTCTACATTTTATTTGCATTGTATATACATATGTATGTGTATGTGAATTTTTCTAGGTCGTCATTACGGTGTGATAAGTTGCGAAGGCTGTAAAGGATTCTTCAAAAGATCAATTCGAAAACAGACTAACTACGTTTGTCGAGGGAGCAAGGATTGTCCGGTTACTAAATTCCATCGAAATCGTTGCCAGTATTGCCGCCTGAAGAAATGCCTGGCCACTGGCATGCGTAGTGAGTGTAAGTGGGTGGCCGAATGGCAAGGCATTTGGACTGCACACTAAAATATTGGAAGTATATCTTCAAAATTTACGGTTTTTTAAAACCTCTAATGTTTCCTATTTTTTACTTTATTGTAAGCGTGTTTACTATTTCTATTTCCATGTACAGATGTGGAAACGGATCAGATTTTTCAGTCGACCTTTCAGTGGCCTGTGCTATATTTTAACCCAAGTAAACCATTTGAAGTAATACTTGAAGTTTCGATGGAGTACAACTAAACTTCCTTGATAGTACATAAACTGAGAGTTGAGTTCACCTACCCAGAAAACCCCTATATGCAATTCCGGCAAAAGCGAAGAGAAAAATCTTTTGGGTACCCTTGGTCCCTCTTTGCGAATCGAAAAAAAATCTCACTTAATCAAAACTTTTGCGATGTTTGATCTCAGCGTGGTCGAAAACAAACCCATGCCTAATTTCAGCTCATATGGTGACGTTTTAAGAATTTTGAGTGGTGGGAGGTAATCTGGAAAAGACCCTTGGATTCAGCCAAAAAGCAGGATTGAATACTGTAGTAAAACTAAAGATAAATGTTTCCAAATAAAATAAGCATTCCAGTTATAGTTGAGACCAGACATGTGCAGCGAATTTTTAAAGTTTTTGACCAAAAATCAGTAAAAAATGACAATTTTTAGCTATTTTTAAGAAATTCTTTTAAAAAATCGCTAAAATTTGCTAAAAATTACCTATTTTTGGTAAAATTTGGAGGTGAACCGTTTTATATTTTTAGGGGTTTTTGCCCAAAAAACGGAAAAATTCCGGATTCTGGGGGGTGAGGTTCCCCTCAGGGGGGGGTGAAACCCCTCCCCCACACTCCCCAAAGAACATGTATGGTTGAGACTCTGATGTGTTAAAATTATTTTTGACCAGTAGGCATTCGTTTCAAATGATTGACCTAATTTGGACCCATTATTCAGATTATGTATATATTGTTTTTGATTTAATTCTCACATAGTCGTTATGGTATCCATGGCAGTCCCGGCCTTAGTAGGTATTTCATACTCTGACAAAAATTAAATTATTCAATAATTCTGCAGATACGGTGCTAAAGCTAAAGGCAACTTTGGTTCGTCTCAAATTATTTATTTACTGAGAACAATCTGTAATTACTGCCTGATTGAGAGAACGTGCTGTCATGTGTTGTTTGTCATATTTGTATGCAGTCATGTTTGTAATAAGTGATATCACTCTTGGTGATATTTGTGTTATAATTTTCATCGTGTTTATATAATATTGTTTCAGCTGTCCAGGCAGAGCGAAAACCATCCGCCGGCTACAGAATGGATTCTCCGTCCCCTCGTCTGAAGATTCAGGCCAGTGGTGGTTCATCTCCCGCTTCTGCTGGGAGCGCATCCCTGGGAGCTCCACCCACCAGTTCTGTCACATTTCCTGCTAACATTGCCAGTATTCTAAATTCCGGAGCAAACTATACCAGCAGCGGGACTGGGACAGGAGTCGGAGGCTCGGTCGGTTCAATCTTCACCTTATCAACAAAAACAGCTGCCGGCTTGACCAGAGCTGAGGTTAGCTCACTTTCACGTTTTGTGTCTTTCCCATCCGCACCTAAAGATGAACACAGGGCTTTCTTCGGCTTTTCGGAAAATTTTGCTTGGCCCGTCCCTCTGGCAAAATGTTTCTGCCCGGTCCTGCCCGCAAGCTGGCAAAACTTGGCCCTACCCGGCTCGCCAAAAGAAAATTTCCACAAATTTACGAACATTGTCATTTCAAAGGCTTCAATGCTACTTGGAAGCGCTAAGTTATACTACGAACTGTTAAATGTTGCTGTAAAATAACCAAAGTGAGTAAATGCTTGGCTTTCTGTACTTCACAACATTGTCTCAGAGTCGATCGGGCCAATCTCAACCCGCCCGCTAAGCAATGGAGATTAGAGATGAGATCAGGGCCGACTTTTTCGGCCCGGCCCGGCCCTGTTCAAATTTGAGGTCTGTCCGGCCCGGCCCGGCCCTGTGTCAAAAACGTCAGGCCCTGGCCCGGCCCGGCCCTGAGCGCCGTTTAGGTCTGCGCGGCCCGGCCCGGCCCTGAGAAGCCCTGATTTTAAAAAATTCTTCTATGAAGTTTTGAGACTCTTAGAATTTTGTGTTCTGCCGCACTATTGTATTCTCGAGATCCAAAATTCATGTTCTCTCAAAAAACAGTGCATTACAAATATATTTCATCATCCTACCTAGCTAAGGAAATTAGCACTAAATGTACTAAATTAGCCTGAGGTCGATTTACCGAAATAGTTAAATGTTTTACATGTTTGGATGTTTGTTTGTTTGTTGTTTGAAATAGAGTTTGAAACTAGAAACTTTGAAAATAGAGATTAAACTTTTGTTACTTGAATGCTGACGCAAATTTGATATTGATATTGATATTGATTTGTTGTATATTCAGTCTCATTTGACACAAAGAATGCAAGAAATTTTGAATTTAGGAAGGCAAAATCAATTCTTAGAATTGGAAAGTGTATATATGCAATAAATTAATGTGAAAAACGTCAGGGCTTGGCAGGGCCGGGCCGGGCCGGGCTTTTTTCGTTGGAAGCTGCGCGGCCCCGCCCCGCCCCTACAGACTTTTCTTAAGGCCCGGCCCGGCCCGGCCCTGACTGGAAACCAGGTCTGCGCGGCCCGGCCCGGCCCGTCGGGCCGGGCCGGGCCGAGCCGGGCTTTGTCGGCCCTGATCTCATCTCTATTGGAGATCGACCCGGGCCGAAATGCTCATCTCTACCCCTCCTTAATGCTGAAAGATAAACTTTGATGACTCGAGCTGAAATTTAGCATATGTAGGTATGGTTTTTGCCCTCGCTGAGTTCAAATATCGCGAAATTTTTCGATTTCGCAAAATTTTGTATTTTGTGATTCGCAAGGGGGAACCAAAAGGAACCGAAAAATTTTTGTCTGCAATTTTATATAGTAGTTATTATGGTCGCTGCGCACACACAAATCCTAGGTGCGTTCTTTAGCTCTGCTATTTGTTAGCCCAGTACAATCATACAACTTAGGCTTGCACCATAAGGTTCTATCAAGCTAGCGGAAAGTTGAATCGAAAAACAGAATTCAGATGCGCATGCTGCCACTCAGAAAACTGCTATATGAAAAATTTTGCCAAAATTTTCGGTTCCCCTTGGTTATCTTGCGAATCGAAAATATCGAATTTCGCGAAATCGAAAAATTTTGCGATGTTTGATCTCAGCATGCTTGAAAACATACGTATCTATTCCACAGTTTAGTTTGGTTGGTCAAAATTTAAGTATTTTAGCACGGTGCCCAGGGGGGGGGGTACATAGTAAATTGCGAAAGACCCCCAAGTTTGTACACAGAAAAAAACTGGTTTCAGAGGAAACCACACATAGAAAATAAATTTCATGCTTGAACATTTGCTGCTGAGATTTGAACCTCCTCTACAATCACATGAGTGTGTGTATCAACGTCTTCGTTGCGTTCTAACTGTTGCTGAGAGCATGTTCAGAGTGCCTGTAACACAACGTTGCGCTAGGAAACGTAGAAAAGTAAGCAACCATTTTTCAGTCATCCGGATCCTAATTTGAATTATATTTCTAGTCGGAAACAAAAATAATTGGTCCATTCATAATTTTTACATCTACTTTATTTCAGCCTTCACAACAAGTCATACCCACATCGTCGATTGGCGGTCGACCATCCTTGAGTAACAGCGCCACAGCCTCGATCAGAGCCGGGGATGAGGTCTCCACGGCCGCCCAGCTCTTCATGACTGGACTTCTAGGCACAGTCCAGGAACAGGTTCCGGGAATGTTTCAGCGACTGGAAGATTCCGCTGACAGTCGGCCTAATCCGCTGACTTCGACTGCTACGTTAATCCCTGCGGGAGGACTCAGTTTTGGCACAACTACACCGGCGGCATCCACGATGCCGCAAAATGCCACAGTTATTCCGACTACCGCAAATCAAGCAAATCCTGGGCGAACGCATCGGCGTAAACCGGCTACCAGCTACAGTAAGCTTTTTCTTATTGGCTCGTGCCGTTACAACAGGAGAAGTTTACCAATTGATTGATATAATCAAGTGTGCATAATACACAAGAGTGTGACAGCTGGCATTCAGATTCATTCGAGATTGCTAAATGATAGGCCACACATTAGCAGAGGGTGGGCGGCTTATTGTAGAAACGAGTGAACATACATACGCAATTGCGTACTAGGTACTGACATGCGGGAGGGTCCACTAGGTATGCAGTTGCGGAGGGTGGGTGAGGTGGGCCGCTAGCGCGCAGAGCATGGCTCGCGAGCTGATAACATAGGCCCTATTTCTTTAAAGATTAAACGGATTAGATTAAAATTAATCCGCATTAAAGAAATAGCACCTCGGATTAAACGGATTAAAATTTAATCCAGCGAGTTAAACGAGTTAAACGGATTAAATTTAATCCTATTTCTTTATTGCACCTAGGATTAAAATTTTAATCTAATCCTGTTTCTTTATTCACAGTTCGGATTAAAAAACAACGAGTTAATTTTAATCCGACCTGCTTAATCGCTGTTTCTTTAAAGATTAATTTTAATCCGTTTAATCCGTCGCCTGCATTTTCAACTAAAGTCTGACCAAAAAATGTAGAAAGCGAAATTGTTTGCTTTATATCTCGTAAACGCTTCAAGATAACTGCCATAAATTATATATTTTCTGAACCGGAATGATGAGATCTTTCTTCTCGTGAAAAAAGTTTTTTGAAATTTCCCGTGCGATTTCAAAGGGTGCCGCTTTTATATGTCCAGAAGGATTGGTAAATGCTACACCCACGATTTTTTCAGGAAAATTTCCCCTTGCCCGAATGTCCTACACACCAAATTTCAGCTTTGTTGGTTGAAAATTGCGTGAGTCATTCCATTTTTTAGATTTTCAAAATCCTTTGATCTTTGCCGCTTTTTCGACTTTGACTGGTTGTTACTCGCCACTCGCTCAACGAAAAAAATTTTTTGATTGGATTTTCAGGACCGCCTGGGTGTCCGCTTTCATCTGATATTCGTGGTATTTCAAAATTTGAAAGTCGATTTTTTCGAAAAATACCACTTTTTGACCCAAAATTTCGGCAAAGCGAATCCAGCAAAAGTGAATAAAAATATCATAATCATAAAGTTCATTATGAGCTGAATCCAACGATATAAAGTTTTCGTGGCTACGACTTATATTGCGCCAGCAATGAATTTTTAAACATTTTCCTTATTTCAGCTGGTTTTTGCTAGTTTACGCTGGTTCAGGTAAATCTAGGCGGCAATATCAAAGGAAGCCAAAAACCAGCTTGAAATAAGGGAAATGTTTAAAAATTCATTGCTGGCGCAATATAAGTCGTAGCCACGAAAACTTTATATCGTTGGATTCAGCTCATAATGAACTTTATGATTATGTTATTTTTATTCATTTTTGGTGGATTCGCTTTGCCGGAATTTTGGGTCAAAAAGTGGTATTTTTCGAAAAAATCGACTTTCAAATTTTGAAATACCACGTATATCAGATGAAAGCGGACACCCAGGCGGTCCTGAAAATCCAATCAAAAAATTTTTTTCGTTGAGCGAGTGGCGAGTAACAACCAGTCAAAGTCGAAAAAGCGGCAAAGATCAAAGGATTTTGAAAATCTAAAAAATGGAATAACTCACGCAATTTTCAACCAACAAAGCTGAAATTTGGTGTGTAGGACATTCGAGCAAGGGGAAAATTTTCCTGAAAAAATCGTGGGTGTAGCATTTACCAATCCTTCTGGACATATGAAAGCGGCACCCTTTGAAATCGCACGGGAAATTTCAAAAAAATTTTTTACGAGAAGAAAGATCTCATCATTCCGGTTCAGAAAATATATAATTTATGGCAGTTATCTTGAAGCGTTTACGAGATATAAAGCAAACAATTTCGCTTTCTACATTTTTTGGTCAGACTTTAGTTTTTAATCCGCGTGCAGGTACGCGGATTAAACGGATTAAAAGTTGGCGGATTAAAATTTTTAATCGCTGTTTCTTTAATGGCGGATTAAATGGATTAAAATCAACTCGTTTAATCCTCGGATTAAAAATGGTCGGATTAAACGAGTTAATTTTAATCCGTTTAATCCGTTTAATCCAGCATTAAAGAAATAACAATTAAAATTTTAATCCGGCTGATTTTTAATCCGTTTAATCCGACGGATTAAATAGATTAAACTCTTGATATAACGATAGAGTTTTTAAATCAAAATGAATTCTTTTAAAATTAATTTGAAAGGATAAATTGTGATGGTATAGGTATTGTGATTGTGATTATTATATGTAGTATTCAAAAATTAATTAATCCTTATGTATTCTCTCCAGTTCTATTTTTGAGTGCAGGAAAGTCCGTCACACAGGTTTTGTAATTGTAACCTGTCAGTGCTCTTACTATACTGAAGTTATTGCATATATGTATATATATACATATATATATATATATAAGCTTAATTTCAAACTGCTTTTAATTTTAGAAATAACCTCCAACACCACACACTCTGACTTTAATGACAGCACTGCCACCAGCAGTGAGGTCTTTATGGGAGTAGAGGATTCGGGGGTTCAATCTAAGATTGATCAGTCAGAGGAGGGTATGGACTTGTCCAAGTCGGCCCAGTCTCTGGGGACTCTCGAACAAGGAAGAGAAGGTTTAGAGTCCAGCTCCCCTGCTGCTCCAGTCGCGACTGGCAACCTTATGAATGTTAAACTTGAAATAGGTACAAAGTTCACTACTATTCACAATGTAATGTGGACTATATACTTGAAGTTTTATTGAAATACAAAGCATAAATACTAGGAAACCATGATAATGCGTTTAAAGGATGTATTGCTATGTGAACTTTCTTGTATTTTTAATTCCATGTTGGTTTATTTCAGTATAGCTCTGATTGTTATTTTCGTCATATTTTTGTTTTCTGTTACTCATAAAATTCGTTGCTGATTTTAGATTGCAACTCTTCTGAGGTTGAGCCAGCCATTGAGCTCGAGGAGAGCGGTTCTTCTTCCTCTTCTGGCGGTCTGGTCAGTTCTGACATTCTTGATTCATCTCGGCCGCTTCTGACATTAGAAACGGCCCAATTTGAGCTTCCAGTCCCTCTTCCAGCCCCCTCTGTCCTTAATAATCCTTATGTTTGTGAGACAGCCTCCCGTCTCCTTTTCCTTTCTGTAAACTGGCTCAAACACCACGAGCGGTTGAATTTGCGGTAGGTTTTATAGCTGTAAAATATGTTTAAAATCTAAAATTATTGTAAATATAAATTTATAGTAAAATGTATTCGTTATTCGCTCTACATTTTATTCAGCCTGGATTGATTAAGTGAGTGTTAAACCTTCTTGTTTCAATACCACCGTTTGAATAATTTCAAACATATATGTATAATAGATACATGTACTTGGATTCTTATTGGCATGTATAATCTAAAAATGTAATTCCGGAATTGATAAGAATCTACAGATTAAGTTCGATGTGTATGTAGATCAATCGGAACCGAGTCGCTTTGACTTGGCCCAGTGAGCCGGAGACCCAGTTGAGCTCTGGCCCGGTGATCTGATTTTCCAGAAAATCCCAAAATTGTTCAAAAATTTTAATTTTGCCTATGAAGACCAATCTGTTTTATTTTTATTGTCCATCACCACCCCTGAAAGGACAGCTATATGACATGTATTTGTTCCAATTTTATGAAAACGATTATATAAGACAGCAGCATTTCATAAACTATTAATGCAAAAATGAATGAAAGAACGAACTAAGTTGTGTCAAAATAAAATAAATAGTCATGTACAAAATTTTTAGCGCTTATGCTTGTTCTTAATAACGGTGTACTTTAGAAATTTGGCTTTTTACTTGCATTGCGTATGTTGTAATTTGATCAGTTATCTTTAAAAGTTACCAGTTGTCAAAAAATCTGCAAACTTTTAAATAAAAGTATATACAATCTAAGTGTAAATACATATACAATAATCATGGAACTGATATATAAAGCTAAACAATATTTCGCCGGAGACTTTGGCTGCGCAAATGCTCAAGTGTAGTTTAAAATATATGAAAATATCAAATTGTGTACGCAAATATTTGTTATGGCAATTATGGACGAAAATGAAACCTATAATTTTAGCTTTGAATACCAAAAATTCTAAAATTAAATGTAAATTGAGAAAGCTGGTTGAAGACGGGGCGAAGCTCTTGACCCGGTGCCCCTGCGAGCCGTTCCAAAAAGTGACCCGAACTGACTCGGCGACCCGGTTCCATCTCTGGTCTAGCTAGATCTTTCAAAATTTTTGTCAAGCTAGTGGGTTTCTATATTTATTTGTTTCAGAGTCGATACTTTGCAGGAATCCGTCTTGAAACAAAGATGGCATAAAATCTTTGCCCTAGGCCTGGTTCAGTGTGCCTCAAAGTTTTGCCTGGAAAGCATGCTATTGGCCATGCGTTCACATCTCCAGACCTGTGCCTTAGTTGGTTAGTTGCATTAATAAGTTACAGGCATGTTACAGCTAGAGCTAATTTAATGCTGCCTAATTTCTAGAAGGGCCTAGCGGGGCTATTGGGCACTCTAGGTTACATACTTCGAATTTCCATTTCCAACACCACCTTTGGGGGCCAGGTCCAACTTCAGACCCACAGTTTCGCTGTAACTTCAATCTATCCTAAAATAAAATAGTCGGTTATTGGGATATTGGGGTGGGAAGTTCCACAGTATGAGACTGTGTTAGGCCCCCCTGTGTTGCATGTACTCATCTCTACGTGCTGTAGGCGTGCTAATCATGGCAGTGAAAATATGTGGCCTGCTAAAATCCTGCCAAAACAACTGCATAATACAGTTGCTCCCTTTCAAAATTTTCTGCAAAACATTACTCCAAAATATATACCCTCCAGCACAAAGATCACATCTAAGGTTAACTTGACATCTAACAAGATTTTTAATATACTTAGTGTTTCTTTGTTCACTTCAGGCCAACTCAAGTATGGTAAATTTGAAGAGGTTCAAGAACAACTCCAATACCTGCATATGTTGCTGAAGAAAGTTGAAGAGCTTAATCTGGATAGCCTGGAATATGCCTACCTGAAACTGATTGCTTTCACGTCTACAGGTAACAGATTTACTGTATTCTTTCTTACCAGTAATACATGATACTGTATGTATGTATGTATACTTCTCCATAATGCTTTACTTTACACTTTACTTTACACTAAACCAAAACCACGTATCCACGTTGCAGTTTCCGTTTGGTTAATTTGTCCCTCTTACTTACTTGCAGATGATTCCACGTCAATGTCTTCAAATCATCTGAGTGGTCTTCAGCGTCAAGCCTGCGTCGAACTGTACCAGCATATCAGTCAGCAGTCGTCCTCAAATCCAGGAGACAGACGGTCGCCTGACCCACTTCTCTCCACCGGACTGAGAGGAACCGACTCGGAAGCGCTGTGGCGCTACAGTCAACTTCTACTGCTCCTACCCATGCTCCGTTCGCTGAACAAGTCCATTTTGGTGGAGCTGTTCTTTTCCGGGTCCATCGGGAATGTTCACATTGAAAATGTCATCCCCCTGATTCTGAGCATGGACATCAACCAGGTATTCCTGCAGGCGAGCACTGCCTGCTCCGTGAGTCCGCCGGACGCCTTTGGCAACTCGGTGACTGTCAGCTCCAGTCTGGGCGGCACCACGCCGACTCCCACACCCTGTTCCTCCTCTTCTCTGACTGTGCCTTCATCGACCAACGGAAACGGTTGCTCCTCATCATCGGCGGAGTCCTCAGGATCCTGCGCCGGTCTCCTGGATCTGAAGACGGAATCTCCACCGTCCCTCTCTGGGACAAACTGATCCTCGGTCTGATTCACACGATCTGATCCTGATTGGAGAGTCTCTTCAAAAGCCTAAAGCCGCGATCTTTCACTGAAGCCTCACACAAGAATCTTCCCGAATGTTATCTTTTTCCAGCTGCTTTTCTCTTAGAGGGTGTAATTGTTCCATCGTTATCTTTGTTGTTATATGTCGTATGAGTTAATGTTGTTGCTGTGTACGTAGATTTCACAAATTTTAAGCTTTTGTATATATATCTAAACGGTTTTTAGTTGCAGTGTCTGCCTTCTGTGTTACTGTGAACTAGAGATGAGCAGGGGTCGAATTTTTTCGGCCCGACCCGGACCGGCCAGGAAATGATGTCAAAATTTTTCGGGCTGCATGCTGACAAAATTCTGCCCGGCCCGCCAAAAGAAAAATTCGAAAATTTAACTAACAGTATTATTTCAAAGGCTTCAGTGAATGGTGGAAACGTTAAATTATACTACAAAATTTTAAATTTTGCTGTAAAATAACAAATAATTAGTAAATGTAATGCTAATTTTACTGATTTGACAGCATTTTTTAGAGTTGAACCGGCCCATTTAGGCCCGCTCCGGGCCGTTGTTAACAAAATTTCTAAAAAGTTGCTAACAAATGGATGTCGAGGTCTGGCGGGTCGGGCCGACGGGTTGAAATACTCATCTGTAAGGTGAACGTTTTAGTGTATAAATGGTAGAAATTAGACGAGACTATGAATATGTAGCAATTGTATGATTGTCTGAGAACTTTGTTGTAGGTTTTCATATTTTCTTGTTTCGTTTCCGTTTAATTTCCAAGCGGTTTGAAGCGATTTTATCTGATTTTTATTGCGTAGTCTTGTAGAAGCTGTGTTTTATGTATATTACTTTGCTTTTCAGTTTAGTTTTAACTTAGATTTGCTATATTTACATTTATATCTTAATAGGACGTTTTGTGATGCATGCCAGGTTCAGTTGTGATGGAATGTACTTTTCTCAATTTTATTGTATAGTAATTTGTGTACAACCATAAAGTTATCCTAAAGTATTCCATAAATCGTTTATAAGTTTAAATGTTTTTCCCTATAACTTGGTTTTAAGAGAAGGAGGGTCCGTACTTTTCATACTCGGATCTGCTCGACTCGGACCTATGAAATTGTATCGACGTTGGTTTTGTATATACGAGTTAGATAAGGAAATATCAACCTTTGTGGCACTTAACCAGTTTCAATATAATTAATTCAGCTTAGAAGCTATCCTGCTCAATGCCGTTGGTCTGCAAATATATATGAATTCATTTTTGATAAGCTGAGTTCTGAGATAACTGCAATTTTCAGCTTTATACGATTTTGTTTTGCTTTCCTTTTGTTCTTGCCTCCGCCTAGTTTTATTGTTTCTTTGTTGTGTCCGGTTCGTTCGATCCCATTTTGTACTTCTGTTAGGTTCAACTATGCTGTTGTAATAGTCGTATGTAATGTTGTTGTAGTTCCATATAGTCGATGTTTAATGTGCACAAGTTTCCTACATATCTTTTACTTTGTTAGCAGTTAACTAATTTGTATTCTCGTTTAATGTATATACGTATTGTTTTCGTTATATTGAAAAACATGTATGGTTACAGGTTTTATGTAGTCATTTTTATTTACTTCTGAAATGAGTATTATTCCGTCAAGTAATTTTGGTTTGATGCAAAAATTTGTGGGTCTTAAAATTTTTAGATTAGTACAAATTCACAAGCGTGAAGCTACAAAAAGAATTCTGTTTCAGAGCACGCAAAGCGCAACTATAATTATAGCTTCAATTCGAGGAGTTTTCTTATTGAAATTAAGAAGTTATGTCAATTTGGAATTACCTTTTCTTTCATTGTCGTATGGCTTCAATCTTCTGTGAACAATTGTTATCATGTGCTGCTTTGTTACGCAAAATGGCTCGTCTTAATTTCCTTTGACAACTTCCGAATTTGAAAACTTAAACGAACTTAATCCAAATATATAATGCCCCAAATCTGCAGCTGTCGCTACTAAGTTGTCTGTTAGAGTTTTGTGCAGTGTATTTGTCAATTAATCCCTATCATTCCTTTAATTCCATGTAAAACTATTTCGACAACCGCGGACTACTACAGTCATTTAACATTTCTTTTTTGCCTTAATTTGGTAAAATTTGGTATTTCCTACCAATTTTGGTATTACGTTTTACATTCAAGAGTCATCATGTTGATGCGATAGAGAAATTTTCTATAATAAAAACAGAGATTAATGAAGATGTATGAAGAGCCATCTCCATGCCACAATGTCAGCGCGAGAGGAGGTGCCTCGGTTTGCTCCGGTTTATAGTTTAGTTCACTTTCAGTTTGTATAACCTTCAAATTTCTTTGGGAATAACATTAAGCGTTATTTGGATATGCAAACGTGTCAAAAAAGAGATGCAAAAAGTTTCGCCTCATATTTAATCGTATCTAAATAACATAATATGTACTTCAGTTGGCGATGTTGTATATTTCTGATCTTCCAACTTTCTTTGGTTTGTCGTTTTGTACTTGAAACAGTGCCACTGTACTATTTTACATGTTACGTTTTACCGTTCTATGCTTCTGAAATATTTGGTTGCCTGTACTGTTTACCTAGTTTGCTTTGAGCTAAGCTGAAGTAAATTTTGCAGTCGTTGGAGCTGTAATATATGATGTCACAATGGCCCTCACCTGCGGGTCTGGACTCTGGTTGTAGGTTTTCATCCATAAAATGGCGAATAAGTGAGCCAAATTTTTTAAAATTGGTTCATACCGGTTTAGCAACCTCATTTTGAACATTAGTTACTGACACCACAGTTTTCATCGAATATTATGGACAACGTCCATTTATCAACTTCATTATCGGTTTTAGCATTTTTTCACTTTTTTCATTTTTCATTTTTTTCAATTTTCAGCATCATTTTGTTCTTGATAACGGCACCGCTGTAACTACTTTCAGTTTTAGTTTCAGGCCTTATCTTGTCTAATTTTCAGTTTCAGACGGATGCCCGTGATAGCTAACGACAAAAAGAAATCACATTTATCATTCTTATAGAGTGAATTTCGAATACGGGTATATAATTATTATTTTCCATTGAATAAGCTAGAATTGAGATAAAAATTTAGATAAATGAGATATATAGCGACTAGCGACTAATCTAGAAAATACTGCGCCTACCGCTTACGTTTATGCGCCTTTACATAAGTGCTTGACCTTTGCGCTGCGCTGTTGCGCACTGATGTCCTGTCATCCAATGGGTAGCAACCAGGGCCCTGTTGCACCAACCACTGATTACTGATTAATCAGTAATCAGTAATCAGTAAATAATCAGTGAATAATCAGTAAATAATCAGTACATAAGTTGTTGCACCAAACTCTTTACTGATTACTGATTATTTTCGCTTAAATTTAATCAGTCTCCTTTACCATGATTACTGCACAAGCAGTGTAATTTTTCAGTAATTAGGGGCATATTTCGTGAACCTTTTCATTAATACTTAGGAAATACTTTGTTATCAGTTGAACTTCACCGATTTCTAGCAAATATTCCTACTTCCGCTATAAATATATGTTGTGGTAGTTTCCCCTCTTGGTAAGCCAATAAGTACAGTTAGCACTAAACTTAATATAAATGGATAAGCTGCCAAAAATTAAAAATAAACTATAAATTTCTAAAATGTAGTAGTAAAGCTGTAATTATAGGTAGTCCTTTTTCTGTTTTGAGTTTGTGGGCCAGCAATATGCCACAATCAGCCATATTTCCTACGTAATCAGTAATCAGTAAATGTATGGAAGTCCATTTCTCATGTAATCAGGAATCAGTAAACGTGAAGACGTGTATTTCTCGCCTCTCGCGTAATCAGTAATCAGTAATCTGCAATCAGTAATCAGTAGTCTTAACGGAAAATAACTTACTGATTACTGATTACTGATTAAAAGTTGGTGCAACAGGGCCCAGAGCGGATCACAGGAGCATCCACTCACTCCAAATTCTCATAGGAGCAAATTGCTTCTATGTAGCTATGAAAAAGTTTTCAGTTTGTATTTGGACTGATTTTAACTTTAGTATGGCTGGTGCTATTTAAATATTGTTACTCTTCCTGTCGGAATAATTCCTTCTGAAATTTAAATACATTGTAACATGTTTTCACAATTGATTATGTTGACTGAAGATTGATTTAGATTTTAGATTGATGAAACTTAAGGCGAAAACCTCAATATCGATCAGCTTAAGCTTTGCCGACTTCTTTCCCTTTCCCTTCACTTCCAAAGACTTATTTTTAGATAATTGCAATTAGTTTACTTTGCTTTACAAAATCAGAGTCAAACGAGAAAAGAGCTGTAATTTTATGTGCCTCGGTTTAAAACTGCCAAACAAAGAAAATACATAGCCAGTTTAAATTCTGAGTTCTCATCATAAGAAGCATTCTCTTTAGT
>JASAND010013455.1:0-17616 GCA_030248195.1 Trissonchulus latispiculum
TACAAGATTCTGTCTGATTACAAAGCGCTGTCTGCATTTAGATGCACAGTAGAATCTCACCGTGAATTATCGAAGCAATTTGCGCGGCCATACTAAAGTTTTAATTTTTTTACAAGTTTTAGTGTATGTTGTGCATAGTAACAGCATTTGTAATGGAGCAAATTCAAGGTAAGGCAAAAACTTTAAAATTCTAAGTAAACAAAAAAAGTTTAACCCAGTTGGTTATTCGCATTACCTATTCCAATTGTTTTGCAGTATTGCTTTATAATTTTGATTGTATAACCCTTGCTGGGGGCCTGCATCCAATATTAAATAATGTTAAAATGTAACTACGAATTTTGTACTTGGAACCGGGAACCGGAAGCTAGAACCGGAACTGGAACCGGAACCGGTACTCTAGAACCGGAACCGGAACCGGTTTTGAAAATTGGAACCGGTCCCAACAACCTGCAGTATTTAGCTTGGATTGGGTGGGACTCGCAGTCGCAGCAGCTGTATAGCATTAGATGTATGTAACAGGTTTTCGGAATAGATCTTTTGTAGTTTTTAGTTTTTTGAAACGATACCCCCCCCCCCTATCGGCCCCTTGTTAATATATGTCTATTCGTTTCTTCTCCAATATTGCCAAACTAATACTGATTGATGTCTTGATAGCTTTTTGATCGACATCGTCTTTCGTCAGTGCTTAAGCTTAAAGGTAAACACTAACCAAAACTTTAATCTAAATGACAACAGCTAGAACAAGCACCATTAGGGACGTCATTAGGAGGTTTTGTCTGCCGAATTATACGATAAAGTTAGCCCAAACATGAACTTTAATAGCCTATCACAACCTAGACAATTTTGTTTACTCGGCTTTGCTCTTTTGCAAGAAAACCAATTTAGCAAATTAAGGACCTAACTTAAACTTTTGTTTGATTAGGTAATCTGATTGCTGGATTTAGCCTGGTGTTGATCATCTGGGAATGGCGGAATTAACCTTTGATTTCCGGAACTGCAAATTTAGACTACTTACTTATCTGTCAATTTATCCTTTTTTAACCAGTCTGTCATTCGGTTACGGACTATAAAAAGGTTCTGTTGGTTCATCAGACGAATCAAAAATCGGCTCGCTGTATTGTTGTTTGATTTCGGAGTTGTACTAATGGTCTGTAACCGTTCTGAGTACAGTTTCGCTTCAACTGAAGAAATATTCAAGCAGAAATGGGTAGAGCTGTTGGGCTACCTTTTCTATTTTATGGTTGGAGTTCTAACCCTGGGTGGTAGTTTTGTGGTGATGGTCGTGATAGCCCTCAATCGTACACTTCACAGCAGAAACTATATTCTACTGGCTGCGCTCGCAGGTGGGCTATTTATGTCTTAAATACCTAAACTAATATCGGACGAGAAAAACAAAGCTCAATTTTAGCTGCGTAATGTTGCCAAACCAGACCTGACTATATTTTTGATTTTCTGGAAACTGATACGCAACTAAAATGGCGAAAATTTAAGCTTTGGGAGGTTCTTCTCTTCTAAGCATACACTGTGGGTGAAAAATTTGGTGAAAAATAAAGTGAAGAATATTGCCAATTCTGCTTTTAAAACATGAAAGCTTCACAGTATTCAAGTCCAGTAAATTTCAAGTGCCTCCAAATGATTTGCAGGCATTAATTCTGCAATGTATGGTATTTTGTTTTCATAGCTAAACTTCGCCATTTTATTATTGTTATAGGTGCTGATTTCATTGTGGGGATTCAGTTCGTGGTGGGCGCAATAAGACGTTCCACCATCATTTTGATGGGACAATATAGCCTTAAAGTTTCTCCCTTAACTTGCCTGCTGGAAACGGGAAATGTGCCCTGCTATCTTTTCGGAGCTCCCTGTTCGATACTGGTGATTGCCGTTATCAGTATCGATAAGCTGCGCGCTGTTCGTGCCGTTCGCCGATACAGCCTGCTGAGTGGTACATCGAGCTACGTCGCTTTGGCCACCTCATACTGTGTGTCAATCTTAATACTTGTGGGTGCTTCGGGTTCATCCTATGCCATCAGAAACACTAGTGTTAATATCATCTGTCTAACAGCCCATTCAGTGCATCGTAATTTTAATATGGTATTTGGATTGGTTCAAATTGCTGCCGGTACCGTCAGCATATGCTGCTACTGTTCAGCTTACATAACTGTGAAATGCAGATTCCGCAAGACATCAGTTTTTATGGTGTTTCCACAGTGGCAAAGGGAGCGGGCCAGGCAAGAAATTGTGCTGATGAAAAATTTGGCAATCATCATAGTGGCTACATTCGTCCTAACGACAATACCCAATGTAGTCCTACTGCGTCTAAGCTACGAAGATATTGAGGCCTGCTGGATCGATAAAGCTCTACCGTATGTCTATCTACTGATTGGAAGCAATTCCTGCATCAACGTGTTTGTGTATGCCAGAAAGTACCCACAGTTCAGAGAAGGTCTGGTCATAGTGCTTCGACGATACTGCTGTCTGTCTAATCTAAAAACCGAAATAGAATATATTAATCTTAGACATTTGCGGGGAAGAACTCTGTCAGTGGAGACGTTATGGCGAGATGGTCATTAATCAGCTGATCAAAGTGCTATCTGTCAGACTATGCAGCTAATCTAATGTGCTTGAAGTTGAAACTGTTGTAATAGTTTAAACTAGACGCTAACAGCTAACAATTGGAACAGCCATTGTTTTCCAATTCTATATATATATATATCATATTATTAAATTTATGAAAAAGTAATTTTCACTGTATCGTTATGTACAATTAAATTGCGAACATCAAACTAACTGCATGGACGCTTTTGTTAAAATTGGTAGTCACTAGTTGCACATATAATGCCATACATACATTATAGCCCTCTAAAAATAGGATATTGTTTCGAGTTATTTAGCATCAACGAAGCGAAATTTACGATTTAAGTTATGGGCTATTCTAGAAGAAGACTACAAACAGCGGCTAGTGTTAGCAGGCTTACCCAACAGGGGCGTTACTTTGATCCACAAGCAGCGCAAGGCTAGTCAACAACTTATTGTCAGTGCTACTTTGATTTGAGAAGACATTAAGAATCCTGGCTTTGGTCCACCTAATCTGCAGATCAGTAGTGTAGCCATTTGGAACCTTAATTCTCGATTGGTATTCCGCTTCTTACTCCTTCATAGCCCTTATCCCAAAGTGTCTTCCCTACATAGCAACGCCATCACTCTGAATTTCCCCCGGGCGTGGTACCCGGTGTTGTTCGATTAGTTGTTTTTGTTATTTTATTCTTTTATATTTTGTCTATAGGCAATCATTCATACGAAGCACATCTGAGTCCAGTATATATTTAGAAGGGCCATTGGGAGGAGGACGGCGGTGAATCTTAGTTTCCAGGATTTGGACAAGAATGTCGGTAAAGGAAATTAGTTTATGGTCCTGCCTCTGACGGTCTGTCCCATCTTACACAATTCTCAAAAATACCAGTACTAATTTTCCACTAAATTTAAAAGTAGTCAATCATCATCATACATAACTGTTAAATCAGTTGGAAGTTGCTAAACTTCGGACTGGGGTCATGTATTTTGGATTGCCATCATTGTTCGGATGGTCACTTCTTACTGATCGCTGACCACAGGGCTGAGACTTCGGTGGTAGTCAAGCATTTGAAGTTTTTCTTTAATAACGATTTCAAGGAGGGATGAGAGAATCGAGCACACTGCCGTCGAGTCGAATTAGACCTTAGTGTTGACCTTCAAAATTGGGGAGTGTAGGGCAGTAGCAGCACCAGGGATGGAAACTGGGTCATTATTTCTGACCCATGACCCACTTGACGCAAAAGCAAATATGACCCAGACCCAAGGCGACCCATGAAATTTGAAAATTCCGTGACCCAGACCCAAATGACCCAATCGTTTTCGTGACCCAGACCCAGCTGACCCAATAAAATAACTTGACCTAAACTGACTTTACATTATCCTTTTGTGAAGTGTGTTTGAAACTGTGACACGGAACACTGTATGGGCCAACACAATGCAAATTTGTCAATAATTGGTAAATAGTAGTCGGTAAATAATTAGTCAGAATCCAGCAAAAAATTCTTCTGAAAGAGCCTGTAGGTTCGGAGTTCCACAATTTTGTCATTTGCATTATTTTTCAATAATAGTTATTTTACTTGGAAGACCTGATTGGTTGTTATTCAGGATAAACAATACTAAATTCAATTTAAAATTCGCGCCGAAGGCGCGAAAATTTTTTCAGCCGCGACAGGTTTACGTATAATTTGAACAATGCCAGATCTTCGAATTTAAGATTTGGTAAGACCCTGTGACCCATACCCAAAATGACCCAATCCTAATTGCTGACCCAGACCCAAAGTGACCCACAGGAATCTTGACCCAGACCCACACTGACCCAACCGGTTCATAAAATTCGGGACCCAAGACCCAGTGACCCAAGCAAAAATGGCGACCCAAACGACCCATGACCCAGTGACCCATGACCCAGTTTCCATCCCTGAGCAGCACCAACGCCACATTATCGCTTTAATTTCGTAGATTTCGACCTTCTTCTAACAAATAGGAGGTTATGGACTTAGACTGCTTATAACATATCGGCAGACCTTTGCTGACAAACAAACCTTTCATAGAATAGTGATGGAAAATGAAGAATTTCATTAATGCTGTAATAATTATTACAACCTTCGAACATTAGTTTACTTGATCGATGAATTTAAATTTGGTGTGTTATGTTGCGATAGCATTATCTATGCCAAAGAACTCTATTTTACTGGTAGTTACAAATATTTCATTTCTATTGCATTCTCAGAAAGCTTTTAGAACAGTTACCCATCCTATTTACACTTTCTGACTTTGGGGAGCGAAATTACTACTGGCTCGGTGCTAGAGCACAGGCCAATAAAGCAGCATCTTATGCGTCTTAATTTTGGGACAAAAGGGAATACATTTGCGGGATTACGCTATTTCTGCCTAACCACTTGGCATATTTAACTTTTCAACCAAACTGAACCGATAGATATTCCCAAAACCATGAGTGAGCTTTCAAGTAGTATGCCACAGCAAGAGGCAATAAAAACATTATATATACATACTGCATGTAAAGTGCAGAAATCATGCCGCTGTTCGGGACTCCAACGGCTTTCCTTTCGTATGTGTTTGGGAGAGGGAAGAGTGCAGCCTTGAGGTAAAACAAGTATATAATTTTTTCTAGCATGTCTGCTGGCTGAACCGCAATTTTTTTAAGGACTAAGCAGAAGGTAATCTTTCATTGTCTTTTATTTGCTATTAGTTCATTTAATAGGAATGCTGGATTTAAAAATAACTAAACAAAGCTGAACCATGTTTTCTGGCTCTCTCAGAACTTACTTCTAAAGAAAAATTTGTAGGCTGTTCGGCGTAACAGCGGTAGTTTTAGATACGAAGGATTCCCCTTGAATTTTTTGAATAAAGGTTTCGCAAGTGTATAAACGTATCTTTAATCTGTCCTGCCGCCACGGGGCCTTCATTACGGTTGAAGTAATGAACGCCTCGATAGCCTTGGAGAACACCTCGGATAATTGCGATTGCAGTTATTCAGTGTCAGCTCCCCACACCCCAACAAACTTTGAAAACAAGCTGACACTACCCCTAACCGGAATACCAACTGGGGTGAGGTGGCCAAAAAAATCTGTCCTGCCGAAGTCTATAGAAAGGATAACTTTGTTGAGTTGTCTATTGCTGAGAAAGGTATGTTTTTGATTCTTTTTTTCTTTATTGCTCGTAAGGAGTACTCGCTTTTCTGAGTAGAATTTGGTTAATCTTCTTTGGCGTTTTCTGTGTAGTCCATGTTTAGAAGAGACAAAGAAACAATGATTAAGCTATTTCTAATCATTGCTCTTGCCTTCTATGACAAGGGTTACTCTGCCGTCTGCGGTGACAGCGAGTATTTTGAGTACAGCTTCCAGCCATTCTTGGCTCGCCCAGTGAGCAATGACGACATAAACAATGCTCATGGTCGTTGTGGATCTCTGGAGCGTCGCTGTGAACTAATGATACAAGTAAATGGACTTGACAGATGTGAAAGCCGATCAGATGGCCAGGAAGTGGTGAGAGTTAGAAATTGTAAGACTTCCGTTGACTTTGTATACGCGGTTCAAATTTTGACAGTCACTCAGATTTAATGAGACTGCGTTTGCATTAGTTTGCTCAACCAAAGCTCCTGCCAGCCACCTAGTTGCCTTGAATGCGGAAATGATACCGTTTAACAGGGAAGGTAACATTCGGTAACTTTTTACAGCCACCTCATCCCAGTCGGTGCTCCGGTTAGGGGTAGTGTCAGCTTAGAACGTATGCATTTTTGAGGGAAGGGGATGCGGACACTGAATAATTGCCATAGCAATTACCCGAGGTGTTCTACAAGGCTATCAGTACGTCTATTACGTCCACCGTAATGGAGGTGCTGTGGTAGCTCCACCAGATAGGCGGCCATCCCTTGACAATCTCGGTAAATTGCCCAGGAGGGATTGTCGAAATAGGATGCTAGAGCTTATTTTTTGTTCAAGCTCTAGACTTGACATGATCCTCCACTTATAGTGCAGTAAGAAACCACTGTGCTACAGGAGGTTCCGGCGTAGGGTTTGAGTAAGAGTTCCCTGTCTCAGTCAATATTTAAACTGACAATTTTTGCTGTTGGAATGAGAATTGGTTTATTTGTATTCTAGCGACTCATTGGCCAACGAAAGAAGAACGTGCTGGTGGGTCCTGAATTCTCGCCGCCTATCATTGATCGCAGAATTCATTCTGACTGGCAACTGAGCAAAGCCTTTGACAATCCACTGCAAGTACAACTGTGCGATAGAGACAGCGGTTTTCGAGGTCGAAACGATGTCATAATGACTATCAATCATCACTATCTTCCCCCACGGTACGCGTACTTTACTATATTAAACCGCGACAAGATAACACAAATTTGCAAGTTTCAGATTTTTAATGTGAAGAATTGGGGAGTTTGGAAGTATATGCTTTTATATGTTGACCAAACTGAAAGCAAATTATATAGGAGTGTCTAATGCTTACTCTGTGAAACACTTTTTCGTGCATTTTAATTGTTAAATTAATGTTAAGTTGTTTTACAAGTATATGTGTGCGTTGAACAAAACTCTGGTCCGGGACTGTCTATTTGCGAACTGCAGGACGAATTCTTATAAGGTTAATGCTAAATTTTAATTTCTATTGATGGTAAAATATTTTAGTAATGTCAGTGTATTAATATGAAAGGCAAATTCTAGAATTGAAGGAATCTTTCTATGCTCAATGTCTGCATAATTTTTGTTTCAATGCTTACCCAGTCCCAGTCCCAGTAACAAAATATAATCCAGCATTCGTACGTCACGTACAAATAGTGAAAGGAGTACCTTCGTAAGTTTAGTTTTCTTAAGTTTTTAGGTGTCACCGTTTTCTCAATCAAGACAATCATACTGACCATTCATGGGTTATGGAGTACGAAATATGCTGCACTCCTATAGCCCAGCACGATGCTACAAGGAAGTGAATGCCAACTAAAACGTACAGAATAAGTCAAAGGATGTAAAATCAAATCAAAGGATAATTGCTGTTGTTCATTAAAAATCAGAGGGTTCACATTGTTTCGAAGCTCTAGTTCTGTTATTAGAACTTCTCTGAGTTTTGATAATGCATTAATATCCTTGAAATTTAGGCAGTTTTTCACTCCAACAATGTGTAGTTATAACAAGTAGTATTTCACCAAACAAAAGTTGAACGTTTCGTTACTTATGAAATAGAAACGGAACGAACTTTCTATTAGACAAAGTTGTAATTAGCTATAATGGATAAATTTAAGTGTTGCTGTCGTACCGAGTAGTTGGCCTGCGGGCATAGTTGTATTTCTATCATTATTCTGCTTTATTGACATCCTTATTCTTCGTAAGTCGTTTAATAAAGTATGATGCCGTTTATGTTTTAGTTATGGACTCACTTTTCTCGATTAGTTGCACACTTAAAGGATCTGCAATAGATTAGCCTTTTTAATTCTCGGTTTAATTCTCGGACAGTTAGCCGGAGGTTAACAAATTGTATTCACTAGCTACGGAAAAAGTTTCATTGGTCAGCACTCATCAATCGGTAATCGAACTGTTACTGACTTAGTTATCTGCATTAGTTAACAACTGTCTTGAACACTAGGTCACACCGCTTTATTGCAGCATACGAGGATTGCCTTAGCCTTCATATAAAGCCAAACATACGTAATGATGGATTAACAAAGGGTCACATCCTTGGGTGGCTTGTCTAAAGAGAATTTTGATGGGGCTTGCTTGGACCCACATTTTCGAGGGGGCTTATAGTATAAGCACAACGTGGAACGTTAATAGTAAGATAAATTTGCATAATAAATTTACAACAAAACTATCAATGGTTAGAAAAAATATTAGTTTATAAAGTTTTCTGACAACTAAAGAAATTTTGGTAAACAATTCAGGGTAAAGTCGGAAATATTTTGGAATTTCGGTGCGATAACATGTTTCCCCCATCCATGCCTATTCCAGTTTTTCCTTACACTTGAGGGGTTGTACCCTGTTCGGGGGGAGGCTTAGACCATTAAGCCATAGCCCCCTTCCCGACTTAACCCATGCGTAGAATCGTAATCGGCCCTTGGTGTTGTATTATCACAGTAAAAGACTGTGGATTTGACTTGAAAACAAGTTGTGTTTTCTCTGTTAATTCAGCTACACATGCAATGCAAAGATGACGCTTCGCCAGGATTTTTTCTTTCATCAATTTTTCCACCAGATACTTTTAATTAAGTGTAACCGGGTGACATTCGCACGATTACGGTAGGCCCTCCCCGTCAGATGTACACCTGTCAACTGACTCCAAATCTCCCCAACTATGTGTAAACAAGTTCATTAAAACTAATACGCCATTGTGAAAATTCGCTACCTAAGACCTGCACCTGCTTTTAGTCAATAAAGTTGTGGAGGTTGGGAGTATTTTCTAGAGAACTTAGAGCTATAGGAGACAAGAATTGGAATTGTGTGACAATTATCAAGAACTGTAATCTGCCAGTTATTGAGAAGTTAAAACCCTAGACCGAAGGTGAAATTATAGGATCTTACCCGAGTGAGGTAGTATTACATGACATCCCTGGCGTAGGACCAATAATATACACGTTTGGATTATCAATTGCACTTTATTTTTTCTTTTCTCTTTTTCTCTTCATTTTTTAGTTGTTTCGTTTTTTACTTTCCGCCTTGTGTTGAAGCGCGAAACATGTCCACCGATAACGACCCCACTAATGACCCTAATAATCCTAGGGACCTACGCCAGCTTCAACGATCGCTGGAAAGACAGGAACGAGTGCTCGCGGAGCAAGCAGAAAGATTGTTCTTTTTGCAAGTTGTTGCACAACATTCTGATAGCTCTAACAGTTCATATACACATAACCAGCACGCTCCGGAATAATTCAGAGGCCGTGTAGGCGAAGACGTCGCGCAATGGATAGATATGTTTGAAATTTACGCGCGAAGTATAAACTGGTCCGATGACCAAAAATGTGCACATTTGCCAGTTTATTTACGCGAGTTTGCGCTTGATCAATACAAAGAACTACCTACTCCTGTTCGAGACAACTACCCCCAGCTAAAACAAGCTGTGGCCAACTCTTTAGTTCCACCTGAAAACCAGAGAATAACTAGTTTGGTTTTACGCGGTAGGGTTAAACGAGACACTGAGTCATTAGCCGACTATAGCCAGGAAATTAAAAGGCTAGGACGCGTCGCTTACTCCCAATTTGACCTTAATATTCGCGACTTCCTTGCAAAAGAAGGATTCATAGCAGGGCTACCCTCAGATCTCAAAGAGTACGTACTTTCACAGGATCCTGATACTTTTCAAAAGGCGTTCACCTTAGCTCAAAAAAAGGACGCACAGTCCAGAACTCTAATGACCAGTGTACATAATCCAAAACAAGACGAATTGTCGTCTAACCTTCAGGTGCACATGGTCACTGAACTAAGTAACTTGAAACAGGAAATCTCCAAGCTAAGCCAACCCATGCCAGAATCTTCCCTCCACTCCGCTGTTGAAAAATTGACTTCTAGCTTAGATCACGCATTTTCAATACAGAATACATTTTCTTCACCCTCTTTTTCCCCAGGGCCCCAAAGGTTCCCCAGAAATGACAGACACTCGGATTATCGAAGTCGATACACCTGGACAGAAGATGACCGCCCTGTGTGTACATCTTGCGGATGTGTTGGCCGCATCCGCATAGAATGCCATGGGCCACCAATTTATTCGTCTTCACAACGACCCTACTTTTCAGGGCACCACACCGGCCCCAATACAGAAAACTGGCGGGGGCATTCCAGTGGCCCCAGCCGGCCCAAATTCTACCCAGATCATCGAATTCACTCTACACCGCGCTATTATAGAACGCCATCCCCCCGCCGTCGCACGCACGTTACAGAACTCCGGAAAGGCGATTTCACGAACCTAGGGGGGATTACCCCACCCGCCAGTCCAGACATATTTCACCCTCTCCAATGAAAAAACGCACCAAATTTCCTACACCCCATAGTTCTTACGCCATATGCGACAGCGAGCAACACAGCCGCCAAGAAGAGAGTGAGGACGATGAATTCCCTATTTCCTTCCTACTTGAACCGTCGCAAGACTACAATTCGCCAGGCCTATCTGAACCAGTCCGCCCCATCGACAACCGAAATAAGGCCACCCCCCTTATAAAATTAAATGCCCTAAGAGTATTATTGTCATCTTCCTGTTCGTTTTTGTGTTATTTTTCACTTTCACCATTTCTTCCGCTTTTGGCTACGCCACATATCTCTGTGACCCACAAGTATATGGTACCATGTTTTCCCTACCTCAGGACAAACCATGTAGCGTCCCGCCTTTTGGACCTGTGCACAGAAAACGTGCACAGGTATGGGCGCCGCCTTCTTTTCCCATCACTACCGCAGTCAACGCATGCGAACTGCGCACTGACCAAGTTTGCACTTATACCAACTGGCTCGGAGTCAATAAAATTGTTTCGCATAATTTCGCATACACACTCGTCAGCCCAGAAATCTGTAGGTTAGCTTTTTCCTATTATTTCTTTTATGGACTTGCCCTGTCGCCATTAAGTCCTACGTTCAGGTCAACTAACTTACGTCGCCAAAACCAGTACTGCTGTAAACAAATCTGCACGACAACGATTAACTTTAACCTATGCCTGGTCACTATTAGCTCTCTCGACGGTGAGTCTGTGACGACTAATATAGCTGCGGCGTCAGAATGCGTAGCCGATAAGGGGGTTTGTCTTTCCGACCAACTTACACTAGTTTGGGACCCTACCGTTTTCAACGTCTCCTGCCCATTCACATTTATAAATTCTTTCACAGCTCGAATCGTGCATAATCACATCCTGATTGATAGCCTACACAGTGCCATAGTACTGTTCCGACAAAGTTTCTTAGGCTGCTTATCAAAGCCTACTTTCACTACCGACTCTGGTATCTTGATACATATACCTCCACAACAAAATTAAACGCTGTCCACCTTTTCCCGAACGTATGCAGATACAAATTATACATTTCCCTCGGGGATTAATAATGTCCATTTACTCGATACCGAATTCTTCCGTAGTTCTTATCTTTCAATATGTTACTCGCAAATGCAATTTTTCAGCCTACTTCGCACTATATTCTACTTGGGCGCAAGTTTAGGAGTACGCACTCTATTTCGTAGGGAGGACATAACCGCAAAATTCCACGGGGACGCTGCCTCCATTTCTCCATGTCAAAAAGTATATCCAAAGAAAATTTACTGGAATTATAAGTATGGAAACACATGTTACACTCACATACCTGTTCTTTTTAACGATTCTACTGAGCTATGTTTCCTGGCAGCCGGAAGCCGTATCCTTACGCGATATTCCGCAACTTAACCATGCCATCCTCACGCCAGCGCAACCACAGCTACACGCCCACCGTTGTCAGTTACCCTGACTTCCAATGTTGTTGAACTTCCGTTTCCGCTTGTTAAGCTGCAGTTGTGGCGTCCTTACCTGTTACCCCTAACGGGTAAGAAATTTTCACGTCCCAATTTTCTACCGGTTCCCCAATTCACGCTGCTTTCCAAATACCTTTCTTTGCTTCATAACGCTATCCTACAACTAAGTGCATTCACTTCCACCCTCTCTACTAACCCAGTTTACCTGCAGCAGTCACTTTTTGGCAACCGTTCTCTCCCTGATGCCCTGCTCACCTCCCTCAGCCTTCCCTCCAACGATCTCCTCCTCACTGAAACCTACCAATTCTATCTTAATGCTACCATCTGCATTTTGGCTATCTTTACAAGCTTTTACCTGGTTTCTAAACTTAGTCAATTTCTCTCGTATCTTAAGCTCAGAAAATGTTCCTCCCACATTACCAGTCAAGAACAGGAGGCAGGATCGTGCTTGCCTAAATGTCACACGCACACCTATAGGGTCTCACGACATGTACACACAAGTTTAACAGAAGTTAGCTCACAGTCATTCCGACGACAACGCCGTGCACCTACCCCACGAACAGATGAAACTGCGTTTGCAACATCTCCTTTTGTTACGCACGCTTCCTGAATCTTCGTCTGACCGGGATAGCCTCCACAACAAAGGCAATGAGACTCAGTAAGCTTACAACTGTGCTCCGCTCGCGAACAAATACACGAAACCGTTAATTTCAACTATTCATGCTAAAATCAACAACACAGTCACGCGAGCACTTATTGACACTGGCGCCACTCTTTCCTTGCAACCAAGAAAGCGGCAATGAACCTTCCTCTAAGACCTCACACAACCGCTGGCCCCACCTTCATCACCGACCATAGCATGCTCATACTAGGCCTAGTGTTTACAACTCTTAGTCTAGGCAAACTTAACGTTCACCATTCGTTCCATGTTACGTCTGAACTTCCATATGATTGCATCCTTGGAACTGACCTTCTTTCCAAATTGTTCCTTTTGTTCCAAATTCCTTTTGTTATCAATTTTCAAAAGCAAACAGTCACTATTTCAGGACAAATTCTCCCTCTTGAAAGTGAATTACCCCTAAGATATCATTTTAAACATACACACTCCGTACACTCTGTCTCATCGTTTACGATACCCGCTCGCACTGAAGGCAACGTGTTGTGTGCATTATCAGAACGTCGGAAACAAGACATGCTTTTTGAACCATCACAGATTTTCTCAATGGAAACACTCTTATTGGCAGCCAGAGCTATATTATCAGCAAATGAGCACTTTGTTGTGCTTTGTGCGTCTGTCAAAAGATTCTGATCCCCATTGCTGGCTGCCATTCCGAGGAAAATTTTCAAAAAAATTTCACTTTAATTCCGTGTTTCGGAATGCAGAACGAAACATCAGGGATTTAGCTCGAAGAACTTCACTCATTTTCGGATTTTTGGAATGTAGAACGAAACATCAGGGATTTAGCTCGAGGAACTTCACTTGTTTTCGGATTTTTGGAATTTGATACGAAACATCAGGAATTTAGCTCCAAGAACTTCACTTATTTTCGGATTTTTGGAATGTAGAACGAAACATCATAGATTTAGCTCGAAGAACTTCACTTGTTTTCGGATTTTTGGAATTTGAAACGAAGAATCTGGAATTCGCTGATATTTCCGGAAAGTGCCAGCTGTTCAGAAATTCGCTGACAAGTTTGGAATGTAGTAGGCTCCTACTGGAATCTTCGCCAATTGATAAAAACAAAAAATGCATTCGGAATTTGGCCGACGAGTAAAAGGACAAAATTAAGCGTAGCCATAATCGGGTCAGGGATAAGTGGTGAGGGAATATTCTGCAAACTGGAGTATATAAACGAATCTGTACAATATTCTTAGAGATGTCTAGAATCTATTAACGAATAAGCTTAGAAACAGAATATGCTTTAGAAACGATGATGCTGGTTGGCTGTAAACAAAACAAGAAACTTATGGCTACGGTTTAACGAATGTGTTAATAGGTCTGGTATTAGTCAAATTAGTCAGTGGATGATTAACTCAGATTAATTAAAGCCACCTGTCGTAACCAAATATGCTGTTGTGTAGGCCTCATTGTAGTTTTAGTCACTTAATGTTGCTTTGTCTATCGGACAAGTTAAGGTTCGGTTGCTGTTAGATCTGTTATACCTACAACGCCATTTTTATTTACATTATTTACATTATTTACATTTCTCCAGACCGTAAGGCACTAAACGACTAAACAAACCAATCATCCAACATCTATTGATAAAAACAGCCAATTAATAGTCCACAAATGTTAAAGAAAGCACACTACAGACTAGAGTAGTGTCAAAGTAGTTAAAGAAAACAAGCAGGGTCAAAAACTTCTGATCATTGTACCGACCAAAATTTGCAACGAAAAATAAGTAGGACTTCGATTTCGGAAGCCCGGTCAAAATTTTCCTGATAAATTTGTAGTCATCGTACAGACCAATATTTTTTGAAAGTATAACGGCACAGTAGCATATCCCAGTCAGGTTTCACAAAGTTTTTGGACGAAAGTTCAAGTCTTTTCCGAGAACTAGAAAAGAAACTGGAATTGGGTAAGAATTCATTCATGAAAAACAGTAAAGCAAAAGAACCAGTAACATGAGGTTGCATATTAACAGTATACACTACTTAAAATCACATGAGTCAAAAGCTTATACCAGTTCACGGGTCAAAAATCGGGTCAAAAATGAATTGAATTGAAAGTGAAATCACGTTATAAACCGTCTCACAAATCTCTACTGAAGTATTAATAGAAGCTAGCTCCACAGCACAATCTCGTATCTCGTTTCACAAAAGTCAAATTAAAACTAGTTTGAACCACATTAAAACAACAGTCAAAATATACCTTCCAGAAAATAATTGAAAACAACTAACAAAAATTCAACTCATTAAAACAGAGACAAACAGTTTTAAAACAGTCAAACAAGCTAAAGTGTCCAAGCCATCATCCAAATTGTTCAATATCCGATCTCCGACACCAACTAGTTCGCCTGAAACCAAAAAGCCGACATTAAGATCTGCAGTGCTTCAAAAGCTGAACTGACAAGAACAACCAGTATATCATTAAAACTTCATTCACTTACGACCAGGAAAATCTCTTGGAAAACTAAGCATAAGTGCAAGTGAACAGTCCCATTTCAACAAAAAAGAAAGTGACAAAAATAACAGCTGTGGTATGGTTTTGTAGTACAGAAAAGCTTGGAAATTGATTATCATTAGAAAACACTGCAGGTTACTGAATGATAAGAGACAACAATGTAGTTAAAGAGTACTCGCCGATTGAAACACAATAAATTTCTCAACAAACGGAAAAATTTAGCTTCGCCAACTGAGACTGTGCACAGAAACTGTATGTGATAAAAACATGCCTTTTCAACTGGATCCTTGTGAATTGGGCACAGAACAGGAATAATGCGGCTTCGGACAGCCAAGCGAACAGCATAAGAATCGGAGACGCAATTGAGGTGATATCTCAAGATGTGACCAGTGAACTTAGGTCCGTTAGTTCGAGCAATGATGTCGCAGTCACGGCAGCGAATTACCGGTTCAACCAGCTGCATGTGGCAGGCGCCGCAAACGTTGCTCAAGTCAATTGATTTCCGTGACCCTTAAATATTAAAGGTATAGTGGCCGACAAAACCATTGTAAACATTTGAATTATATTATAGAATATTCTATTCATGAAAAGTTTTGACAATGCACTCTTGCTTTCATTAAAATTAAAAGTCTAATCGCTGTAGCATAAATGCACTTACTCGTCGAGACAGCAGGATCCGAGGCTCCCATCTTCGACACATGATACATTAGCTTGCTGACACGAGAGGATGGGCTCACTGCCCTCAACATTAGCTTGGGAATTTTCACCTCACAGTCCAAAGCAGTTATTTCGGCTAAACCAAAAATGTTACAAATAAGTTGAAGTCATAGAAGTCATATGGTTGTAATAAAGACGTAATTAAAATAATGATTTCATTTTGACTAACTTTTAATCCATAAATTGGAAGATGCAACAAAACGTGCCATTTATTAAATGCAGAAGGGCTGGCATGACTTGTTGAACACCGACGGAAGCGAAGATGGTACCGAAAAACTTCGGCCTCTTATTCGCGATACGGTATTTTTAAACATATTAAAAATGGGCCATTTTACAAAGGCCGCACAAAAATTTATCTTCATTTACAGGTACAAAAACAAACCAAGTAGGAAAAAACATATATCAAATTTGAGTCGATGTTGCAACATTTTTCGATTAGGTTTCATAGAGGAACCGACACAGCTAATAAAACACTAAATTTTTGCTCAGAATGTGCTAGAACAACAATTCTCACGTTCGTTCACTGGAACACCATCATCCACGGTTTCTTCTTCTGCGGCTTCTTCTTCCAACTGACAGGAATCAAAAACAGGAGATGAACCGCAGGACCCTGAAAAGATGAGGGCAAAATGATTGTCATAATAAATGACAATTACAAATACAACAAATACAAAGTGTCGATTACACACCCTCGAAGCTATAAAAATCATCTGGTCGCTTTAACTGGGTCAATCGGTGAAGCTTATAAATTGCAAACCATGAACAAAATGCATTTGATCGGAGTCGTACTCTACCTATTGTCTGCTCTTGATGCGAATCAAGATTTTCCTACGGCCGATGCCGCATTATTTTCACCCCTTTCAATGTCTCATATTAATAAATTAATGTAGCTACGAAAGAGCTGTCAGACAAGTAGGCAAAACATTTAAAGCTTGCAATTACTACAGAGAAAGCTGGTAGGGAGTTTCTCCTGAGAAAGTCCAGCGCATGACTGATGCCACATATCCTTGCACGAAACGCACTGGATGACGGCAGAGGATGGCTGATACTGACGACATTTGCAATAGGTGGCGACCCAGATCGTCTGCTCTTCCATGGATGATACTTCAACTTCTTTTCCTGGAAATCCCGAAAGGTTACCGGTTTCAAAGCATTTCAGCAAATGACGACGCATTTTGCGCTGCTGATAAAATTTCTTTTCAGGCAACCGCCCCTCAAGAGGTTCAACCATATTGGCTATTGCAAACAGACCACAGTCATTTGAACCCTTTTGTCGTTGGCAAGGAGCAACCAGAACTCGAATAAGATGGTCCGTGTCCTCCATGTCCTTGTATATGGTTGAAATTTCTCGTCTTAACTTAGATGTCATTGAAAAAGTCATCGAATCATAAATTTTAACTTTGCCACCGATACATGTTGAAAGTATCCAGTGATCTCCAAAGACATGGTGAATCTGAACGCTCGGACTGGTAACGGATTTGAATCCGAGCTCATGGCATCCCAAGAGCGTATCCTGAAAACCATCAATGGAGCCATACTGGCGCTGCAATAGCTGCTGAGCCGCATTAATATGGTTATCGGTTAGCCACTTCCCGCGTACTAGATCATCTTTGTCTTCGTCTACCATGTGAATAGTACCAACTGTTAGCCATGATTTTGTCTCGGCATCGGAAGGCAGAAGGTCCGTTACCAGCGGAACAGAACATTCAGTGGAGCCCACACTCAATGCTCCAGTAGAAACATCAGCCGCCAGGCGGTTGTTGAAACCTACAAAC
>JASAND010013456.1:0-15532 GCA_030248195.1 Trissonchulus latispiculum
GTTACGTATTGCTGTACTGTTTAACCATATAGTCAGTATTGCCCCATATATAGCCCAATCCGACTTAGTTAAGGTTCGCCTTTGAAGCATACTTTTTTGGCCATTTTTTAGCGTTTTGGCCGACTTTGGCTCCCCAGCCAAAAATTTTTTCCTGCCCTGGAGGCATAAAAATCCAGCTTATTTTCTTATTTTTTGATTTGTACTACAAGAATATATATGGGTTTCATAGGCAAAATATTTTTCTTATCTGTAGTTATTCAAGCTACAAAACTCTCTTATGAGACATCAAAAGCGAGAAACCGGAAAAAAAAACATCACTCTCGTAAGCGATTTTTTGGCATAACTTTTTAACGGAAAGTGGGAAGTGGGGATGAAACGCTGCACACATACTAAACTCGACACGTACAATTTTTTTGCGCACATAATTTCAGCAGGATCTGCGCAGCTTCTGCGCAGCCTTGTTTTACACGGTCATTCGACCATTTTCACTCATATTATAGGGGTCGCTACCGCGACCCCTATGATTAGTATTAGTAGTTCCAACTGGAAATACTCTGTTACACATTTGGAGTTTTAATAACTTCGCTCTTAATAGTAGTCTAAAACAAATTAAAAGTGTCACTGATCGTTAAAAATGTTGTGTTGGAAAAGCCGATAAAAGTATGTGCCACAATAAAATCTTAATCCTGTCTACATTAGGACATTAAAACGCGATGTCAGTAGATATATAAGATGCTACAGTAGCGAGGCTCAAGTAAGTCTAAAAGTAGACAACCCAACCCAGGGACAGTTTCTAGATTGCTGTTTAAGATAAAATTGAACGAGAAAGCAGCCACTCATATCAACATGCGAGTATATATATAGGTATAAAACCCATTCACAGTTAATAAGATTACCGTATCGAAGGTAACATTGTTAGAGAAATGAATCGTTGAGCTGGACATATCTCAATTCACGCGAATAGGATGGACGGAGGAATTGCCTGTTCCACGCTACCCGACTGCATTCCCTATTCGGCGCTGAATCTAGTTTCTATAATTTTCAGTGCCGACTGCTTTCTCTATTCGGCGCTGAATCTCTAGTTTCTATAATTTTCAGCGCCGACTGCTTTCCCTATTCGGCGCTGAATCTATATAGTTTTTATCATTTTCAGCGCCGACTGTTTTTCCTATTCGGCGCTGAATCTAGTTTCTATCATTTTCAGCGCCGACTGTCAATTATATTGGCATTTTTCCACCCTTAGTTCTTTCCCTATTCTAGCCACTGCATGCCCGTCTAGGGCATTTTTCCCTCTAGTTTCTTGCATTTTTCCGCTGTAGAGCTTTTCTTCGCAGGCTTAATAAATAAAATGAATACACTGCCGTAAAAATGAATTGAAAAAAACAGATAGGACGTATATATATATATATATATATATATATATATATATATATATATATATATATATATATATATATATATATATATATATATATATATATGTACTGTAAGCACGTTAGGGCATTTTTTGTCATTTGTACGGAGCATTACCTGTTGGAAAATTTTGTAGCATTTTGGAAAACAGTTTGAAGAGGGCGAACGCCCACCGTTGGGGGAGGTAGTCGCGATGAATGGGGTAGGGAAAATTAGAAATAAACGCAACTGCTTCTGCTTCAGAAAACATTTCCAAAGGGTATTTTGGAAAACAGGTTGAAGGGGAGCTGAAGGCCCATGGGGGGGGGTTGTCGCTTGAAACACTTGAAAAACGCAATTGTTTCCGTACGTAAACGTACATCAGCAACTTTAACAAAGGTTTGCCGGTAAACATGATGACGGAGGGCAGAACGCCCAAGGGGAGGAGTAGTCGCGCTGCATGGGGATGGGGAAATTTGAAAAACGCAATTGTTTCTGCATCAGAAAACGTTTATCAGAAAACATTGCCAAAGAGTATTTTGGAAACCACGTTGAAGGAGGCTATACGTCCAGCGGGGGGAGGTGGGTTCTAGCGCTGAATGGGGTAAAGGAACTTGAAAAACGCAATTGTATCTTCATCAGAAAATGTTGCCAAAGGGGATTTTGGAAAACTGGTTGTAGGGGGGCCGAAGGCCCACCGGGAGGGGGAGTCGCGGTGCATGGGGGTGATAAAATTTGAAAAAACGCAATTGTTTCCGTACGTGTATACGTGTACATCAGCGACTTATCAGGAAACGTTTCCAAAGAGTATATATTGTGGAACTCAGGTTGGAAAAATGAACGCCCACCGTGGGGGGAATAGGTGTGGCTGGCGAAAAGTGGGGGTGGGGGTTGAAAAAAAGTAGGGGGGGGTTTGGCAAAAAGGGGGGGGGGGGTCGCGAAAAGTCGATTTGGGGGGAGGGGTAAGAAAAATTTTCGAGGGGGGAGGGTCGACGAAAAATCGGTTTTTCGTTAAAAAATCGAAAAATTTTCTCAATTGACAGCTATTTTTAACGGTTTTTAGCTTAATTAAGCGAATTCTAGCAATTTTTCGCTAATTGTTGGAATTTTTTGGAAAAATTTAGAATTTTAGCTAAAAATTTTCAAAAAATTTTCAAAAATTTAGGTAGGGGTTAGAAAATTTTTAGGGGAGGGGTCTGAAAAAATCAATTTGGGGGAGGGCACACCTGGGCAATGGGGGTGGAAGGTGGGTGGCCACCCCAGGTCTCACATACGCACCGAAATGATACCTATATGATTTCTTGGAAGAATTGACGCACCAAAATGATACCTACGTATATACAGTACCCTGCACTCATAAGGTGATAGCTTGATAGCGATTTTCGTCAACTTCGGCGATTCCCGTCAGCTTCGCGAACTTCCAATTATCGCCAACTGTCACCTTATGAGTGCAGGGTACTGTATGGATTTTGACAAAATGAAGCAAAAATCTTTAAATGGTCATATCCCACTAGCCAGTCGTCTGATTTCAGTAATTTAAGCAGTTCCAGAACCAGCAGAGTCTCCTCTTTCTTTTGAGTGACTTTACAGCGACGATGGGGCCGTCACGCGCGGCCATCCGCGCGCGCCTTCGGCGCGTGTCTCGTTGGCACATGTTGACGTACTGCTTCCATGTTTGCTGGTGCCTAGCTTTTCCTGCAGAGGTCGCGGCGCGTCGGGACACCCACCGTTGGAACGAGCGTGCGATTCTGCGTCGAATGGTATAAGAACTTTGGCTCTGTGACCGCTGTAGCGAAAGTTATGTTCGAAAAACCAATTCAGGGCAATTTCAACTCTCCATCCCGAATAATCTATTTCTGTGGCCTCACTATGTTACAAAAACTTAGAAGACATCGTCCCGTTAGCAGGCAATTGTTCTCTGCGGTTTCCGGTAGAATTTTTAGATTTTGGTTTCTAACAGTACCCTGCACTCATAAGGTGACAGTTGGCGAAAACAGAAATTCGCGAACTTTGGCAGCTTGATAGCGATTTTCATCAACTTCGGCGATTTCCGTCAGCTTCGCGAACTTCCAATTATCGCCAACTGTCACCTTATGATTGCAGGGTACTGTATACGTTAGCTACTTTTACAAAGATTTGCCGGAAAACATGATGACAGGGGGTCGAACGCCCTTTGGCGGGGCATAGGTGTAATTGGGGGGGTTGGGGAGGAAACCCCCCCCAGAAATTTTTGGGGGCCCCGCCCCCCCCCCGAACTGGGGGGGGGGGGGGGGGGGGGGTCGCGCCGAAGGCGCGGAAATTGGCCAAAAATTGGGCATTTTTAGGACAAATTTTGCAAAATTTTTCAAAAAAGTCCAAATTTTTGGCTTAACGTGTTGATTATCGCTAGAAATACACGTTTATAACGGTATTATGGACTTCTAGACTCAATATTGACCTTATTCTAGACTCAGAAACATGTTGGCAATCAAGTTTTCGAGTTTAAAAACACTGTCTAATGTTAAAATTACTTATATTAGACAGTGTATACGAAAACTATTGACAGAAGCTTTTGAGTACGTTTAATGTACTGTACATCGAAAAAGGAGCATTTTTAGCTAAAAAAACTTGGGTACAGTTTAGGGGGGTCCTCCCCCCCCCCCAAATTTCGGATTTGGGTGGGGTCCCCCGAGCCAAATTTGGACCTTCTACTCCCCCCCCCCCCAACCCAAACAGGTGGTACACCTATGGTTTGGGGGGCATAGTTTCCCTGGAACTTTGGGTCTGGGGGGGGGGGGGGGCATAGGTGTAACGGGGATTTGGGTTGGGGGGGGCCTCCCAAACCTCCCCCAAAAAAATTTTTCTATTTTTATGTCAAAAATCGCATTTTCAGCCATTGCTAATGCCGAAAAACATGAAATCATTAAGTAATTTTAACATTAGACAGAGTTTTTAAACTCAAAAACTTGATTGCCAACATGTTTCTGAGTCCAGAATAAGGTCAGTATTGAGTCTAGAAGACCATAAAACCGTTATAAACGTGTATTTCTCGCGATAACAAACACATTAGGCCAAAAATTTTGACTTTTTTGGAAAATTTTGCAAAATTTGCCCTAAAAATGCCCAATTTTTGGCCAATTTTCGCGCCTTCGGCGCGACTACCCCCCCCCCCCCAGTTGGGGGGGGGGGCGGGCGCGGCGGCCCCAAACAATTTCTGACAGTTCTGTGGGGGTTTGGAAAAATGGCTGGGGGGGGGTTGGTTACCCCCCCCCAATTACACCTATGGGGGGGTGGTAAATCTTGGCCTATTTCTATTGGGGAATCTAAAATTCCGGGGGAGGGGGCCCCCCAACCCAAATCCCCGTTACACCTGTGCCTTCTACTCCCCCCCAAACCCAAACAGGTGGTCGTGGTACACCTATGGGGATACCTTCCTTCACAAAGGAAACTATAGATGCCAGAGTTCCCTTAGGGGGGGGGCATAGGTGTAACGGGGATTTGGGTTGGGGGGGGCCCCTTCCCCCCAAAATTTGGGGGCGGGCCCCCTTTTTAGACCTCCCCCAAACCCCCCCCAAGACCCCCCCAAACCTCCCCCAAAAATTGTTTCCTATTTTTATGCCAAAAATCGCATTTTCAGCCATTGCTAATGCGAAAAAACATCCAACCATTAACTAATTTTAACATTAGACAGGGGTTTTAAACTCGAAAACTTGGTTGTCAACATGTTTCTAACTACAAAATAAGGTCAATATTGAGTCAGAAAGTCCATAAAACTGTTGAAAACGTGTATTTCACGCACTAATGAACACTTTAAGCCAAAAATTTGAACATTTTTGAAAAATTTTGCAAAATTTACCCTAAAAATACCCGATTTTTGGCCAATTTTTCGCGCCTTCGGCGCGATTACCCCCCCCCCCAGTTGGGGGGGGGGGCGGGGCCCCCCAAAAATTTTTGGGGATGGTTTGGAAAAATGGCTGGGGGGGGGCGGTTACCCCCCCCCCCCCCCATGCAAACCTCCCCCAATTACACGGGAAGTATGTGGAGGGGGGGGGTAACCCCCCCCCCAAAATATTTGACCAAATTGACCGCCCCCCAGATTTTTGGACTATCCCTCCCCATAGGTGTGGTTGGGGCGGGGGGGGACCCCTCCCCCCAAATGGAGGGGTCGCAGACCTCCCCCCTAAAAAAAAATTTTTTTCTACCCCTCCCCCAAAATGGCGTCTTCGGCCGACCCCCCCCCTAAAAATTTTCAACCCCCTACCTGAATTTGCTAAACTTAGGGAAAAAAAAAATTGCTAAACTTCGCCTTATTACCTTAAAAATCGCTGAAAATAGCTGACAATTGAGAAAAATTTTCAGTTTTTCAGCGAAAAACCGATTTTTCGCGCCCTCCCCCCCCCCCCCTAGAAAATTTTTCTTACCCCTCCCCCAAATCGATTCTTGCTCGACCCCCCCCCCCCCTTATTTGCCAAACCCCCACCCTACTTTTTTTCAAACCCCCACCCCCACTTTTCTCGCCAGCCACACCTATGTCCCCCCCCCCACTATTGGCTACCCCCCCCCGAACCCCCGCCCCAACGATTTTTGGACTCAAAAAGTTAGCTAAATTTGGTCGAAAAATGGTCATTTTTTGAAAAATTTTTCTAAAATTTTGGCCTAAAATCGCTTTAAAACGGTGCAAAAACGCCTAAAACGTTAAGAACAAGCCTTATTTTGATGAATAAAGGGCTAAATTACAGAACATTTTGCATTTTGTGGCCATTTTTCGAAATTTCTGAGGTCCGAATTCTGGGGCGGGGGGTACCCCCATCACATTTCGGAGGTTGGCCAAGATTTACCCCCCCCCAGACCCAAAGTTCCAGGGAAACTATGGCAATGGCCATCCCTATTCCCTTTTCTAAACCCTGGATTGGATTGAATCAGTGCAAGCCACTGCCATCCATAGTTTCCCTGGAACTTTGGGTCTCGGGGGGGGGGGGGGTGAATCTTGGCCGCCCGCCGAAATGTGATGGGGGGTACCCCCCAACCCCCCCACCCCCCCCCCCCAGAATTCGGACCTCAGAAATTTCGAAAAATGGCCAAAAAATGCAAAATTTTCTGTAATTTAGCCCTTTTTTCATCAAAATAAGGCTTGTTTTTAACGTTTTAGGTGTTTTTGCACCGTTTTAAAGCGATTTTAGGTCAAAATTTTAGAAAAATTTTTCAAAAAATGACCATTTTTCGACCAAATTTAGCTAACTTTTTGGGTCCAAAAATCGTTGGGGGGGGGTTCGGGGGGGGGGGTAGCCAAAAGTTGGGGGAGGGTAAGTCAAAAAATCTGGGGGGGGGTAAATTTGGTCTAAATTTTTGGGGGGGATATAATTATAATTTTTTGGGGGGGGGGGGGATTATAATTGTCAAATAAGCCAAGCCATAATACAAACTAAAAAATTATCCGAATTAAAATGGATAAACAATTTACTTTTTGGACTCCATATATCTAGTGCCGTGTCTGACCGCATCGGTAAAAATAGACAGCGAAAATAAATTTTATCTAACAACTGCTGATCTCATCCACCACTTCAGCAAAACCCAATATTTTAGCCTCATGCCCGCCTGATTTCGCTGAGCGGACTAAGAGCGTATCTGCAACTATGCTACCTCATTTAAAATTCAATGAAAACACTTTCATTTTCTCACTGGCTTAAAACTTGAAAGGTATTCATCAAAGCCTGAGGCAAAGAATTAATAGTCGATGTCTATTTGATCCAAATAGACTTCTATATTCTGACTTTCTAACTAAATGGAAACACTTTTATTCTTGCTTCATATCTTATATATGTTATCATATCTTATATATCATCTTATATCTTCATATTCATATCGAGATCTCCGGTCAGGGCGGGTTTTCCCAATTTCTGAAAGTTTGGCAGTAGCTATACAGTTATGACTATGTTCATTCGAAAGATCTCATTGAGCTTCACATTTTCGATTTTCAAAGCAAGTTTCTAGCTTTTCTCTACCGTGAGATATGGCCGATTTTCTTGTTTTGGCGTCGAAAACTTGTCATCTTTGCAGAAATCAAAAAATCCAACGTTTCTTGAACTACTCAATAGCAATGGCTGCAAATACGATTTTTGGCATAAAAATAGAAAATCTTTTTGGGGGAGGTTTGGGCCTTGGGGGGCATAGTTTCCCTGGAACTTTGGGTCTGGGGGGTGGTAAATCTTGGCCTATTTCTATTGGGGAATCTACAATTCCGGGGGAGGGGGCCCCCCAACCCAAATCCCCGTTACACCTATGCCTTCTACTCCCCCCCAAACCCAAACAGGTGGTACACCTATGGGGATACCTTCCCTCACAAAGGAAACTATATACGCCACAAAGACCCTAAGGAGTATCAATGGACACAATTTGAGCGAAATCGAGAGGGTCGAATTTTTGACCCAAGTAGCCCCCCCCCTTAACAGCTTAAGGTGAAGATTCCTTTTGGACATATATTGGGCTGCTCAAAATCAAGGCGAAATTTAATGACAGAATAAGTTCTTAGAATTTCTTATTTCTTGCTTCAGAGTCTTGTCTGAAAAAAGTTTAGTTCATGATTGAAGATTGCATTGCGCTGCGAACGGCCGGTTGGCTATGCCGGTGTCGTTTTAGCGCCGAAATATTAGCTAACCAACCGTATTAATTTGCTATACTAGCCGACCCCATTTTCGCTGCCGTTCTGTTTCCGCAGGACCAGGGAGTCAAAACAACAGAGATATCAAATTTTGAGACTGTCTACCCCAATTTCGCTGCCGTTCTGTCTCCGCACGACCTTAGAGACCAAATCACAGAGTAGCAAATTTTGGGATTGTCGATGTAATCATACATTAACACGGGGTATGATTCTGGGGGATCTATCCGGACCTAGGCTAAAGATCTACAACCGGAAAAATTCCAATATTTTAAGGGGGTCTTCCCGAATTTAGTAAAAATAGCGAAGTTTTAACGTTTTTGACAAATATAGTGAAAATGACAGTTTTTAGCGATTTTTAACAAATCTTTTGAAAAAATTTTTAAATCTGCAAAAAATAACAATTTTGGTAAAACTCGCAGAGATGACCATACATGTGCTTCGGGGAGGGGTTCACCCCCCAGACCTGGACCTTACCCCCCAGAGGGGTCTCTCACCACTTTGGGCAAAAACCGGTAAATTCCGGTTTTTCGGCGGCCGTCGGCCGCCGGCTCAGCCCCCGCCAAAACGTTTCCTCCTGCACATGTCTGGAGAGGACTACCCTTTTTTCTTTATGGACGAGAGGTCTGCCCTTTTTCCTTTTCGCGGAGGGGGTCTACTTTTTTGTTCTGAGGGGTCTGCATCCCCTCACTCCTCCCACGTTATCCTATGGATGTCACAGTGCAAATCTTCCCCCCCCCGTGCAAAACTTCCCCCCGGAAGATTTGCACCGGTGCAATTCGTCGCCCTCAAGTTTTGCACCGATGCAAATCTTCCCCCGGGGGAAGATTTGCACCGGCAGAATTTCATTCTAATTAACAATAATAACTACAACCGAGGTCTTAGCTAAGCTCTGGCTTATAGTTTCGAAATCGTAAAATGCAGCTTAATCGAAACATATATTGGTTAAAACTCTAAGAAGGAAAGATTTCATTCTTAGCGTTATTTGCGAATTTACTTTCATTTATCTGTATGAACTATGAATTTATCCATGTCAGTCAGACAATGCTTGAGCTAAGTTTTACCTATTTTAACTCTTGTAACTCAGATCAAGGATTTATCCTCTATGGCTCTTTCCTTCAGAATCCAGTTGCACTTAACTCTGTAAACTCCTCTATACTCTTTTGAAAGGGTGTTTAGAATTCAGATATCCATAGTTAAGATCGTCTCACTATAGGGAAATACACCAAAAACAGAACCAATCGAAGTTTATATTCTTACACAGTAAAATAGCAATAGTGTGGAGATTCATCGGTTAGAACCTTTGCAAATCTTTGCAAACGTTCAATGAAACAAAAGTATACCTAATGGTCTGGCTTGTTTCAATGGCTACCTTCGTTGATTTTGGAAAAAGTAGTTGTTGTTGGGTTGGGTGGGAACGAAGCAGGTTCTCAACGGAAACTCTTGCTATTCGGTTACCGGGTGTTATTTGGGCATTGAATTTGTATTTGGCATTTGAAATTATCTTGCGAGTTTGAATATTTGGCTGGTAAAGTTCATGCTGAAATGGTTTAGTTTCATAGGGCGCGCACATTTTAGGAGGAAATGAGCATCACACACCACGCAGAGACTTGGCAATCTTCAGGGCAAGGTAGTTTATTCTCAAATATTTAGGCAACGTACATCACAAATTGTACAAATTGGCGACCGTGTTATGTGGTAGATGCCATATTTTTCTCCTCATTTTACGCGTGCTTTAGCTGAAAAAAGTAAAGAAGAGTTGTTTGAAATTTTAACTTATCTAGATGGTCTATGATGAAATGATGATGAAACTTCCGAACTAAAGCAGCGCCAAACTATTTTGGAAAACGCCAAAGTTCGGGTGGGGGGGCCCCAAATCACCTCGCAAAATTCTACACCTGGGGGGGTGGCGGAAGATGGGAAAACTTCCTCACATATCAGTCCCTATTTCCCCTGTGGCTGGAGGCACCAACTCCCAGTGTCATAGTGTTGTTTCCCCTGTTATTGGCTCAAATTTTGCAGTCAGTCAACCTCCCCAACGGTTGGTTCCGGGTGGATGTGGGGTGGGTCGGGGGATACCAGAGGTCACTACAAAATCTACGGGTTATTCGAGCATGCTTTCTCAGACGTGGGGGCCGGTAACAACGGTTTTGTCCACCCCGAAGGCGCAGCCTGAGGGTCAAACCTCCGTCCCCCTCCAGTTACCCCCGCCATTGAAAATTCCCAAGTCCAATGTTTCGGCAGGTCTGGAATGTTACTCAATACAGCTGAACCGCAGGCCTCTTCGATTCAAATTTCTGTTGCTGAAACTGATTTCTGAAATTTCGGAGACGCCGAATTTGTCGTGGTCTTCAATTGGGGGCAGTACACACAGTTTAGGGGGCGGAGGTCCCGTCTTAGTCGGCGGTCCTCCTGAGGAACACCAGGAAACTACGAATTCGGCTCCAGTTTTGCCACGTATCCCCCTACAGGAAATGCAACCGAGTTTATTGCGTCTGGGATTTCATTGGATCACTATAAGGGAGTCGTTTCGTCGATAACCGACAGTTTGATTGATTTTATTAAAAAACGTTTTGAGGCGCTCCCTCGGATCAGTGTAAGTTCTCAGACAGCAGATGGATTTGTAAGTTTGTGTTTTTGTCCGGCGCTTGATTTTGTTTGCATCAATTGCTTTCTGTCTAACAGGTGTCTGAAAATAGGCGGGAATTGAATTGGTAGGCGTTAGCGACAATTTTAGCGCAATTCAACTAAAACAGTATACCTGTATTCTTAAACTTACAACCTCTGGCTTACATTTTTACTCCAACACTGGCATGAGCTTTCCATTTTTACTACACGTTTCTAACCATATTTTTAATATTATCTACTTAATAGTAGGACCTCCACCATTTTCGAGAACAAGAGGAATCACAGAATACACATGTTTTATGTAGTTTCGGCACTGAGCTGCAGAACTTTTTAATGCCGTCCTGTAGGTCTTCCATCTTGCGAGGCTTAACTTCAGATCGTAGATATTCTTTCAAGTGGTGCCAGACGCACTCTATACTATTCAGGTCAGGGCTCTCTGGCGGCCAGTCTGGTAAAATTTTGATACCGCTTTCAGCGAAATATTTCTTCGTGAAATGACTAGTATGCGTGGGGGCATTGTCCATTTGGAGGGCCATGTCCGGATGTTCGGAAGAAACGGCACGTAAAATTTGGAAAGCAAATCGCAGAAAATTTCGCCATTCATTCTTGTTTTGCCATCAAATACACACACTTTTGTAGCTCCCTGCAAGCTGATGCCTGCCCAAATGTGCACCTAAACAATAAATACCTTTTGAAAACACGTGCAATTTGCTGGATCTTTTTTATGATAAAAAACTATATAATTAGGTTCAGGCAATCTCTTAAAACCCTGACAATAAAACACAGCTTTTCCAAGGAAATACTAGCGATTTCATCAATTCTTCAAAATACATTAAGTTGTTTGCGGATTTGTGAGACATTGCCTGAACCGAACTTATTTAATACTTATTTCGTTAAAACGACCTCTACGAAAATGAGCAAGTTATATTGCTTTGATATTAGTATATTCTTCAATATTAGTATTATTCGACAGAAATACGGCTGTACGACTTTCCTAGCATAATTTAATTTGTTGAAAAGGTCTATTTTTGAAAAACTGTGAGCGTGTTAGCTGAGAGTGCCCTCCCGATTTTGACCTTAATGTTTCCAGTATATTGCAGGCTTAATACATTGGGAAACGCTGAGCGTCTTAGTCTTCCTATTATAAACTCTTGGTTTCACTAATTTTCGGGACAGGAAACAATTGTTTATAAATATTCGGAAAGGGTTAATACACGAATTCCTCCCAATTACTGTTTTAGTCTTAATTGCAAAGTAAGGTTAAAATTTAAAATTCAATTTTTACAATTTACAAAAATGCAACAAATCTTAGAAGCTATTCCAGAATTTATGGTTTTTTAAATTGTCAAATAAGATTGCAAAACTCCTGCAAAACTCTCTTCGTTTGGGCCTGTTCTGAGCCTTTACCAATTGAGTAGGTTTACTGTTTGCTGCGACCCAGCCGGCTTGTAGTCGATATCTTCTTACTGTACTAATGAAAATGTTCACATTTAGCACCTGATGCTCCCTTTTGGCCTGGATCCATTGCGACGAATTCCCAGTTTGCTGTAGTTTGCTGTGATGCTGCAAAATGTTTGACTTATTTTTGCTGTAACCATCATCATTATTCGGTTTTATACGACAGAATGCAGTACAAATGCCATTTATGGGAATTTCTAGGTACGAGGCATGAATTTACATCTAAATACTCCTAGCCTCAAACCTGAAACGTGGAATTTGTGCTATGCCTGCGTTGTTTGGGACCGTATCATCACATGTAACCATTCAAGAGAACGTACGCGTGCTGGTACCTCGGAAAGCCAACCAGCGACGTCTTCGCATATCCCTTCGCGCCGTGTTGGGTTCATAGCGGGCTCCCCTTCCCTCGACAACGTTGTTACCTTATCTTCTGATAGCGAAACAACGCCATGCTCTTTGCGCTGTCGGCAAGCTCTAGATATTGTCAATAATACCTGTGGGTTAGAATGCCCTGCTAGCCCAGAATTGGAAATTGAATCTCCTGTGCGTCTGAACACGGATGCCCAGCTATCGCTAACTGGAAATTCCCTCCCACCGCCAAGAAATCCTGGTGGCCCCGTATTGGAAATTTTGCAAAAAATCTACGACAAGCAAAATACTTTGGAGCGCAAGCTTGATACACTATTGGCGACTGCATCGTTTCAGCCTCCTGTCAGCCCCTTGCAGAACTTGTCATCGGAGGCTTCGGCCAGTGGTGAGCTCTCGGAAACCAATGATGACCCTAGCCTAAACTCGTCAAGAAGCGATCCAACCGACACAGAAATTTGGGATCTACAGCGTCATTCTTCCTCTCGCAGCGCATTTGCCCTGAAACTGTTAAGACACTATTTTGGCCATGATGAGCTCGTAGGCTCAAATTTCACTGGTGCTTGTGGTAAACAAGCGTTATGCAGGGCGCCTTTCAAAAATTAAAGCGATTGTGCAAGAAGAATGCCCCCTGAATCTGGAACCACGGAGCCCAAAGCTTGGCATTCCTGTATAGTTGGCATAGATAGCTACTGCCGACAGCTCACGTTAAAAGCTCGAAAATCCGGAAACGATTCAGACAGCCCTACTGATCCTGTCATCCCTGCTGATGCGCAGAATTAAAAAGTAGCATCGTTTAAAAGCAAATTTCGGTGTCCTTGGATTTCCCTTATGATGATTAGTCTTGTGTTAAATATCAGCAACCCAGAAAATACTGATCTTGATGAACAAAAGCCGACAGATAGTTCCGATTACTTGCTACAAAGTCCGTTTGAGGTGCCTTTTCTATCTGATGAGTCAAATTCACATGATTTACTTCTTTATCTTCTAACTCCATATCTGACGATTCAGACTGACTTTGCTCTGAACATGAACTTTCAGTAGAATCATACTCAAAAAGAAATCTTCCCGGAAAATCAGGGTCTGGAATCTTGTGAGAAAGTAGCTTCTGAACTCGTTTCACCTTTTTATTCGACTGAATTTGACCAGATGATGAGCTCGGGTCATTTTTATGATGGTATTTGACGTTAGTTTCCCTCTCCATGTTGGAAATCGGATGTTTCGCTGCCTTTCCTCTGTATCAGGTGCCTCATCTATGGTTCTAAGTCTATTTAATCGTGCAACTAATTGTTCTTGAGACATTTCCGACATTGTTTTTTGCACAGGTTGCATATTTGCATTTTTCATCTTTGACTTTTTGTTATGTGAGGCATCTGACTGTTTTGCAGCATTAGTGGTACAGGATTCATCTTTTCTCTTTGAAGCCTCCAATACATTGTCCCCCGAATCAGGGACTCGCACTGTCGCGCTTCTTTTTGTAGATGAACCTTGACTACCTACCCCAGCTGTACTTGTACTTGGTACTGTTTGCTCCATCATCGCCTCTTGCTGTTGCCCATTTTGGCGCCTATTTGCGTTTGAGAAGGTCACAGCGTTTCCCACAGGAGACCTGCGACTTTCCCACCACCGCGCATTCTGAAATTATTTGTTCCGAAGAACAAATTTGGTTGTCGCGGCACAGCAAGGGGCTGCACGTTTCGTGGACATCGCTGATTACTATTACTGGGATACCAGTAGCCATTGAAACCTGCATTTCTCCTTTCTTGAGCGGGGGGGCGCCAATTCTGATTTCGAATTGGGGGCGCCCCTCCACGAAAATTATCGCTATAAAAGCTGTTTCGTGGAGAAAAAGATCTATTTACAGGATAATTCAATCGACTTCGACTGCAGTTGAATGAATTATTCTGGTTTCGTGACCCGGTGTTATACGTATATCGAGGATTTTGAGAAAAATTCAACTGAGATCGAATTTGATTTGCCCTAGCAGAACTAATAGGAACTAGTGGGATAACCCTTGGATTTTGGGTATTCTGTCCATTCAAAAACTGATTTTGCTGCAGAAAATTTACCTGGGGAGGAGATCGAGGACTTTGGGGTGGGGGGCGGGCGTTAGTTAAAGCTACTGCCAAAGCACATATATCAACATTTTGCAAGAAATTTTGCAACTGGGACTGAAGCAAATTTCGAGGGTTTTCTGGGGAATTTTGAGATCGCTGGCCCCTCGTTACATCCGCATATGAAGGATTAAAAACCGCGCAAATTTGATTTGAATTTAAAACTTTTTCGTCTGGAAAAAGCTTTGAAAGACCCTCCAAAAAGTTGGGGGTTTTTCCGACAATGAGTTAATATGCGTGTTTTTCTGGGGAATATACGTACTTGGCTTTCCGGGCGATGAATTTATTGCGGAGGAGCACCCCCGGAATTTGTCATGCTCCCCGCTTGCTGAAAACTCTGTAAAGCTTGCAATAACTGAGAAGCTGGGTCCATTTCGGGTTGAACCGGGGCCAAATAATTTATCGTCGGATTTTGCTGGTTACGCCCTTGTCCTTGCGACTGAAACAGGCGTCCAGTAGCTGGATCCACAAAAATATTTGCGCCTTGATTATTTCGATTATTGGAGGAGTTGTTTCCCCTACGGCCTCCTCGACCGCGATAGGATCCTCGATTTCCTCTATTCCAACCTCCTCCAGAATTTTGGTTGGAATAACCGTCATAATTTTGGCGGTTATTATAATTTCCCCTATTTCCACCGAAATTATTCCGACCTCCAAAATTTCTTCGATTAGGGTTACCTCTACCCCTTTGGCCGAAATTATTTTGCCGATTTAAGGCACACTGAAGGGAAGTGTGGCCTGGATTGCCACACGTATAACACGTCCGCTGATCGGTTTGATCTTTTTCTGGCGGTTTCTCCGTTTTTTCCGTAGATGCTTGAACAGCATTTACAGCACCAGAAGCACCACTAGTCGAGGGTTGGCAATTTTCTGAGTAAGCTGACTCGACTCTCGTGGGTCAAAACTAAAATCTTCCATATAACACAATTGAACGGGGCGC